>KN471321.1:39734-70823 GCA_000787095.1 Periophthalmodon schlosseri | reverse complement strand
AGTGAAGGAGAAAAACATGGGATCAAAAAGAGGGAGATTGAAGAGGGAGGGAGAGAGAAAGGAAAGGATAGGAAGAGAGAGAAAGGAGCGAGAGAAAGACCAAAGATAGCAAAATAGGGAGGGACGCAAGAGAGGGAGAGGGAGGGATAGAGAAAGGCGAGGGAGAAGAGAGGGAGAAAGGGTTGTATAGGGGCGAGAGAGCATATATAGAAAGGGACGGATAGAAGCACGGGGGTAAGGAGAGAGGGGAGGAGGTAAGGGGAAAGAGAGAAGATAGAGGAAAAGGGAAGGCGCTGGAGATGGGAGGGGTACGGGAGGGGTACGGGAGTAAAAAAAAAAAAGAACAAGGAGAGAGAAAGAGAGAGGAGGGAGGATGGGAAGGGAGAGGAGGGAGTGGGTTGCTATATAGACTTCAAATATACAATTGCTTTTCCTTGAGTGCCAAATCATACAGCAGTGGGACTAGGCTTGATGAAGCTATTCATTTTGATTAGAAGTTGAGGGTCCGTGTGAGCACTTGAACATACACACACCCCGCAGCGGAGTCGTCTCATATAAACTCTGATCAGACGCACTTTAAATGATGCATGAATGTTTGAGAAAGCTATAGGGGGACTTACTCTGTCAGCATCCACGTAAAGCCACTCGTGTTTGTAGAGCTCGTTTCTTTAAGGGAGGGAGACGGCTCGAGTCTGTTCAAGCTACTGGGCACGAGGCCGAGACCGTTTTTCCGGCGGAGGGTTCAACGCCCGCTTGTATCCGCGGAGATGTTATTGCTTTGCCAGGAATTTTCCACAGTATAGCATTAAAAGGCCCATCTGATCTATGTTGTCTATGTCTATGTAATGCCGTTTCCTCATCAAAAACATACTTGGAGTTAACGCACAGAGTTCTTTTCTCACTCTGTTCCACTTTGTGATGTCACGTGGTAATAAAAGAGGTGCTCCACTATCTTAAACTCAATACAAATTCACTAGAGTCATTTGAATAACTTCAGCCCTGGAATTACCCATCACTACTGAACAAAAGGTAAAAGGTAGCGGTTAACGTGAAAAGTACAGCTTCATGACATCACAAGGTGGAACAGTAAAAGTGTTACTCAAACATGTGTGAATGAAACAAAACACAACTCCAGGTATGTTTTTGAGAAGGTAACAACATTCTGACATGGCTCAAAGCTCACAAGAGTTCATCTTGTATAATATAAGACGTTTAAATGTATCTGTCTCCACAGTGATGTACTGGGGACGCTAAGCCACAATTAAGGTCAAATCTGTGGAGGGGCGAGTCCGCTCACACTGAGAATTCATGTATTTCAAAGTTTTTATACCAACAAATACACCTAAACATGAATGAATATATGCACGATAGATAAGTTTAATGCCATCCTGTGACATATTCATGGCAAAGCAGTAAGATCTCCATGGAAACAAGGAGGTAGAGAACCCCCCCACCAGAAAAGTTACATACAGTAGAGCACCATTAAGTTAGAATCATAACTTCTAACACAAGGGGTCAGGGATTGAATCTACAACTTCTTGAATGGCCCTTTACATTACAATTCAAGACAAACTATGGCGTCCTACCTGCGGTGTTTCCACTCATGGACGCAATGTTGCTCTCATCTTCAACTGTAAGAAAAATGAAAAGTTATTTGACTTTGAAAAATGTAAAACAACCATCTACTTCACTGTTGTTCTCATTCAGAACTTTTGAAACTGCTTTCCACATGTTGTTTTTGGCTCCTGAACAGTCACATTTGTCACTCATATTTTACCACCATTTTCACTCCAACACATAAAAGTCGCTGTGGTCTACTATTACCAGGAATAACCCTTCTCTGCTGTTTGTACAAGCTACATTTTTGTTTTCTTTTGAAACACAATACAACATGAACAACAGCCATGAGATTTTTGACTGTGAGACAAAGATGATAGGAAACATATTGCTACTATCAGATTACAGATTAATGGGCTGGATTGGATATCGGCTTCCAAATATCGGTTCAGTCGATATCCCGGTTGGGCCTTTGAATTGATGTAATAAGACTATGATACTACGGATCATAGTTGGCCCTGAAAGTCTCATAACCTTTGAATTTTTATCTAAACAAAGTTGTTCTTTCTTGTTATTTGAGAGATAAATAACAGCTGCATAACACATTTGGATCAGTTTTGTCGCGTTTGATATCAGTTGATATTGGACATCGGCAGATACTTAAAGCTCTAATATCGGAATTGGTATCGGAACTCAAAAAGCTGGATTGGCGCATCCCTAGTTATTCATCCCAGCTGATTCTCGTGGAGCATGGCGAAGCCCTCATTGTCAGTACATGAGTAATGTGTTTGTACAATGGTTGGCTCACTCTCCAATGATTTCATATTGTTGAAGTTGATTCGTGGTATTGTTAAAGAATCGAGTTTACGATTCAATCTACTTCAAACTCAATGATAGCTCAAAACGCTGTGTGGGGGAAAAAGAAAACCAAGAAAAGTGGTCTCTAACCAATACATGAAAATAGTTCAAAGTGACAAAACAATACACTGTCTAAGTGCATCACATCAGTTACAATTGTTCACTTACAATAGAAACTGAATTTACTTTTTTTATAAACCTAGGAAAAATATGCACTTAAAATATGTTGTGGCTTCATAAAAAAAAAAAAAAAAAAAAACTACTGCTACTCTACTACTACCATTTTGAGAAGTTTGCTAAGAGACAAAGTATTACAAATTGGTATCTTGTGCTTCACAAAGGTACACTGTGTAACTTCTAGTGTGGGGATCTCCATGGAGGTGTTATTCTAGGAATGTTCCACAGCATGGAATCAAACGTATCCATCTCCATGGAGACAAGCAGGTGAATTCAATAGGTCACAGTTACAGGTCAGCTCTGTGCACAGGTGAGCCCACTCACAGTACGAAAGAATGTTTTCAAGGTATTTTTAGCAATGAATGTTGTTATGGATTAAATGCAAGATAGATACTTGTCATATAGTGATATTGCAGACAAAGCAATAACATCTCCATGGAGACTTCACTGCACAGCTAAGCCAACTTCTATATTACTAGCTCGTTAAACAGTAATACTCCGCAGTGCGCTAGCAAGTGGATCTATTGCACCTTTTGCTAACAACAGTGCCATTCCCCCTTCAGTTTCCTGTTGTAGGTGATATTTTGAGGACTTTTCACTATTCCAGAGATTGTTTTTCTTTTTTTTTTGTGGATTGCTATGGCAACCGTGATCATATTTCATCATTCTGAAACCTATTAATACTTCAAAGTTTCAAATACATAATTTTCTTAAGTTATGAAATACGAAATACTTATGTAAAAAGCCAGAAGACTGCATTATGTAAACTGATAAGTAAAATGCCAAACTATTTTTCTCTGCCTAGCTCCAACTCGCCCTGACAACACCAAACCTATAAATAATCCTCAAGTTACCTGGTGTTGTTCTAATCAAATCAAGTGTTTAATTGATCATGACTCGGGCTGATTACAAAGTGGACCTTCTCCTGTGATGTTGGGTTACTTAAGTTCATTTTTCTTTTCGTCCTAAATGACCCCTCGTCCATTCCTCAGGCCTGTGTGTGACCTCTGACCTCTCCTAAATCTGCTCCATTCACATTGACCCCAGTCTCACAAAGTGATGTCTTCCTCTTGCCTTTAATGTGGTGACAGCTGCTCTCCGTTAATTCAGCTTTCACTTTCAACCTGTCCCATGTTTGATGCATAGTTTACAGATGTGGAAGAAATAATGATAAGAATAATGATAATAATGATAATAATGATTATAATGATGATAATAATGATGATAATAATGATAATAATAATAATAACAATAATATCTACACTTATTACACTTTATTACTTTATTAAAAACAGCTATAATGACACATTTTGTTCCTTTTATTCTATTTTGAAGATTTGCAAAAATGCGTAGGCGTTTTTATATTTTTACTTACATTTTAAAACTTTAATGTAATTTTTAATCAACATTAATCATTACTCATTACTTGTTTCAGTAGACTGGCTTTTCTTGAAAGTCTGATGATTTTGCCTTTCATAAAACTATATGTTAAAATGTATGGTTTGTAATGCCAATAAAAACGTGGAAATTGGCTCTGTGCACAATCGCGCCTGGCAACTTCACTGTTAGCGTCACTACTTTCTGTCAAATTTGATCTCTATGAGGTTTTTGCCGAGTCACGCTAAAATGATTAAATATTTAAAGTTAAGTCAGTGGACAGGGAGCTGCGGATGGATGTCACTGACAACATGTTAAAAACTACACACCGGACACTTATGTGTTTAGAAAGAGACATGTTTGTGTCTCAGTGCTAACGCTAATGCTAATTTTGAAGCATAATAAATATTAAAACAACACCACAAACTGAAGTATTCTACATATAAAAATAATTGAGTACTCTTTATTTTAATTCATTTGAACTTTAATAGGTTGTTTATTTTATGTAACTGTTAGCTTTGAGACACAATGAGCTAGCTAGCGTGCGGCTGTGCACAGAGACTATGTCTGTGTCCGGATGTCCGCACTATTCCCTAGTTAAGGCAACTATTTAGGGGTCACAACTCACAACATTTTTAGTGGTGTCCAAATGTCCAGCTGGTATAAAAGTAGTGTGCTCAAAATTTCCCACAATGCACCTTGAAAAGTGGTGTGCATTAGTGGTCACTAGACTGGTCAATATAAACTACAATGCACTGCGAGAGTCGGAAAAACAACAGCACGGCAACAAGTCTTTAAGTGGACACAACGTGACTGAATGAAGCAGATAGAAGCGCTGGTTTATCTCAGTGTCGATCCCTTATTATGAATAAAACACTAAATAAACCGTTATGGTGTAAAGTTGCAAGCGCTAGCCCCTTACTTTAGCTCCAGCTGTTAAAAGAGTGATCATTTCCACATCTCAGATTAAAAAAAAAAAGATAATCCAATCCGTTTAAGAGAAATTCACCTTGACAAAAACCTGTATGATTATTATTAGTCCATAAATATTTGTGTGTCAGTGGAATCTGATCATTATCTATTACAAAAATCAAGTTTTATCAGACACCAGAGTCACACGAGCCGAATGTAGTGAGCTACGTGTCCAACTCGCTCCGTGACTGAGGCTCTACAGAGTCCACTGAAGGGTGCAGGGCTGTGCAGTGAACGAGGGGTTACGGGCTCTGCTGGACATTCGGACACAGCCCATTTTGCAAATATTTTGACTGATAAAATGACTAAATGATCATAATATTACTTACTTATATTTAGTGTGTCTGAATGAATTATGCATTGTTCAGTCTCTATTACTGAGGCAGGTAATTGTAGATTGTAGATACAATTGTAGACAACGGTTTTAAATGAAATATTTGCGATACATTTTTGCTCACCTTATCTTGATATTGAGTATATTGTGTCCTTAGAGCTGCACTTTCACTTCTTTTATATTTTTTCCACTTTCCCTCCCTCTGCCCAAAGCCACAAAGCATGTAAGCCTCAATAAGAACCACATTGACTGGTAGCACTGTCCCATGCACTCAGACACGTAGCGCAACCACAAAACTCCCCTCAAATTCTTCCCTAATGAAAACCAACTCGACTCTGTGTGTCTCTGAACGGTGTGAGAAGCAAAAACAAGACAAAAATAGGCTTAGAAATCAGACCACAAGAAGAAGTGAGAATTTGACATGTAGTAAACTTGAAATAGTGTTTTGAAATAACAAGAATTGAGTTGTTGAGTTTGCAGACCGTTTGCATTCTAGGGGAAAAGTTAAAAATACAAATATGGCAATTTTAGGAACACTGCAAACTTTGAATTATATGTTTGGTTGGTTTTATGTAATACTTTCATTTTTCATGCTGTGAATAAACCCGCTAACGCTTAACACATGTTTGGGATACCACAAAACAGTAAGTAAACTGTGGTATGCAGCCTTCGATTCAGCTGCAGTACATTCTATTCAATATTTTTCGGTCTATTATTTTTAAAAGGTGCACTATGTAACTTTTCTAGCGGAGGATCCACCACTTAGAAATCTTATTTGATTGCCAGAAATGATCCGCAGTGTGGCTTTAAACATGCTTGTCTCCGTGGGAACAAGCAGGTGACGCCACCAGGCCAAGTTACAGGTCAGATAAGTGAAGATACAACACACACACACACACACAAACACACATACACAATGGCACTTAGAATTAAATAAATGCAACAAAGATTAGTAATTGGCAAACTCAGTAACCAGAAAAGTTACTTTAAGAAAACTTGAATTTTTTTAATACTTCTTCTTCTCTACTTGGAAGACATTTTAGCATAGTTTTAGTGAATGGACAAATAGCCATTGAATGAACTTTGTAATTCAGGAAATAAAGCTCACCATAAGGCGTTTAAATACGGGCATTTAAAACAATGAGGCTTTTGAGGATGAAACACGCCACAATTCCTCATTCACTTCCAATGAATCACATTATTTAAATTATAAAGCTTCAAATCAAAGAAGAGTGACTTTGTAGATGGTCTAACTGAATTAAAACCTTTTCCAAACACTGTTCTGAGAATGTGTCTCTGAATGTGAGCACAGCGAGGCGAAATAAATGCTTTATAAATGAAATCAAGAAAATGTAATTGTATTAAACACGGCTCCAGTGCCTATGTCTTGTAGTCTGTGATGGAGCATAGTTTCAAGGTATATATTCATAAAGGAACCTAAAGGTGCCGTTACGGATTTTCTCCATCTAAAAAAAAAAAAAAAAATGACATTTTAAACGGTTTGCAGTGGTCCAAAGTTATTCCTCACTTACCTTATTCATTCTGAGCATCCTAATTATTCACCGCAACAAGTTCATAAGTGCTTCTCATAACTTTCAGAGCAGAGTTTTGCCATCACAGTAATGCTAACAACAACTAGAACATGAGGGGAAGAAGGCCCGTGGTTCTGAGAAAAGAGTTCAAGAGTGTACGTTTATAATCTTAATTGAGAATAAGCAGAAAATTAAGTTTGTTCCAATTTATCAGGAATGGTATCATGTAACGGAGAATTCAATGTTGTGTTCACAGTCTCGAACATGTCCAAGTGAAAAATAAGTTTGGGAAGCTAAAAATCACAACAACAAAGGGCAGTTGATAGAAATCGTAATCATCAATGATCAGCTTGGGTCTTTTCAAGGGAGAGGTCCACAGCCAGTCCTCTGTCGGTAAAAACAACAAGTTCAGATCTTGGAGGAATAACTTTGACTAATTTTTTGTATTAAATGGATTTTTTTTTTTTTTGCCATCACCCATAACTTCTCACAGGTTATGCCTTTTAACAAAATCTGTACACAAATATTCTAAATAACGATGTTATGGTCTAACTGTGTGACTCTTTAAAGCAGACCTATTATGCAAAATCGACTTTTCAGAGCTTTTAACCGTGTTATAGCTGCTTCCCCTTCTCATTTATCCTCTGGAAGTTGTTTCTGGAGTGATTTGTGCATGTTTGAGCAATCTTGAATCGCTTATTTTCAAGACGTCATTTTCATCACCCCCGGCATACACCCACTGCTCTGTACTTACTTCATTCTTCAATTTTTTAAATTTTCTTTATCGATGATACACGCAGGATTCAGCAGTGTCGCGTAATCATTTCTGTACAAATGAAAAAAAAATCTGCTACACGTCTCGTTGTTGTGATGACATTTACGATGACGTCAGCTCCCACTGGGTCGTTTTAGATGAATATTGCGATTTAAAATGTGCAAAGTATAACATAATGATGCACAGTTGTCATAAATTATAGCTATAGCACAATCGGTCTCCTTTAAGCTTTAAGTTTACATTATGACAATGATGTCCGTATAGCAAAATTTGTTATTTGCATATTAAGCATAACTCAAATGCCACAAGAGGAACCTGTCAGTGAAGAGGAACTAGCTGGAGCATTAGCCTGTACTATGCATGTGTGGGATCTCTTGCAGCATGTATGCGCTTCTGCTCGCTGTTATAACGGTCTTTCTGTGCAGCTTGTTAATAAATGGGCCATTTGTAATCTCCTGTTACTGCTGCCAGTCCATGCATTTCTGCGTTGACAGTTGTGCTATCATGACTGAAAAGCTAATTTGGTTCGGTTGGCATTTAGCAAAGATCAAGTGCGTAAAAACTACAAAGAGACTTGATGTACGAACATGCGGCATATCGTAGCTGACTTCTATTCAATGCAATTTCCACAATCCCCTCCTCTCCTCTCTCCCTCGCTCTCTTTGCAAAATCCAGCTTAGAGAGGGAGTGACATTTCAAACAATACGCCATTGTCTAGGAACTGCGTACAAAGTCATAGTACACAAATGTGGGCCAAAACATTAGCAATCGCAAATCTCAAAGTTTTTACTATCAAAATGTCAGTTTAAATCGGTCATCTCGGAGCAACAGGTGGAAAGCAGGTTCAAAAACTGAGCACTTTTTTGCATAATAAAGACAGAATAAGCAGTCAAATTGTTGCTTGTTACGTTCTTTTGTTAAGCAAGTGAAGCAGAAATCATAGTCTTATAATTGAATTGAGGGTTGGTAATTGGTAGGTTTGTACAGGATTAAAAGAAAAGGCACATTCATTGTTATTTGACAAAGAAAATGCTCGTGCAGGTGACAAGCCAAAGTGTTTCAACGGCAGCATGAGACAGGTGGACTGTTAACCACTGAATAAACAAAATAAGGAAATAAATAATAAAAAAAACAAATATTAGTATTTGCATAGTTGTAAATTGTATGGAATTCTATGGTAAATGTTGAATGTATGTGCAAAAACAAAGGGATGATTTTCTATTTTTATTTTATTTTTTTTATCCTTCCAAGCTTTTTGGGGTCATTACGTTGACTTAATTACTAACCATAACCATAGTAACTACCTGCCTATCCTTAAGCTAAATGTACCCATATCATGCTGATAGTATATTAAAAGATAATTAAGTGGTTACGTTAAGGACAATAAGTTACTACAACTATTTCTTCAGAATGAAGTGTTCTTCATGCTTCGTGTGTTGTCGATTGGTCTTCATAAGCTTTTGACAGGCAGTTCACTATTCAATCAAAGTAGACACCCATTGCAAATCTAAACAAAATTTCATAGGCTAAGTGGGACCTCTTGAAGGTTTAAGGATTTGGGCACCCCTGTGTACAGTGTGTGTGTAATATGTGCGTATTGTGCATGTTGTGCAGACTGGGTTTGTGGGGCCCGTGCAGCAGTAGCCTGTAGCCATGCATGAGGAGGGTTACGCGGGCGGCCTCATGCAGAGCTCAAACAGGTTTAGAGGGTCCCACCAGTGTGCTGTCTGCTCGGGGGCGTACCCAGGTCCATGCTCTTCGACGCCTTCACGTGGACGAACTGTCGAGGGTTCGGGCTCTGCGCCAACACTTGGTTCAGGTTGTCTCGGAAACTGGGAACAAAAGACACGAGATCTTATTTTAGACATGTATAAAGGTACAGTACGTAACTTTCTGGAGACGTCACCTGGCACGGCACCTGCATGACTTTATCGAAATAAAAAGTTCAAACCATACTTCAAACCATTCTCCGTGGAGAGGGAGATGTTTTATGCCACACTGTGGAAGATTACAGCTAAAGAAACAACATATCCATGGAAACGAGCAAGTGGCGGTGCTTTTCAAGTTTCTTCAGTGCAATAAACACAAATAAACATGCTTTAATTTTAGTCTACTTTTGGCAAAAAAAAAAAAAAAAAAAAAAGTTACACACTGTGGCTTTAAAATGATGTAAAATCAATAAATCTGCAAACCTGTGTGCAAGTGAATATGCAAATCATAAATGGGGTTAATTGTTGTAAATTTTTTTGCATGTTAGAAAGAAATTAATAATTTAAAAATGGCATAAACATATTAATCCAACTAAGTAAATTAAAGTAATTCAATGTAAATGTATTTTCGCATGAACCTTTAGAGATTATTGGGTGAGACGTAACATTGAAATACACGGATTTGCATGTAACAAAGTTTAGTTGGAAATAAAAGAAACAACATATTTCCACTAATTCTGTAATTCTGACCAAACAAAGCACAATCCCTCTACACTAAGGGTAGGTTCACACTTGTCCTGGATCTGTCCTGGTTTGAGCCTAGTTTAGTCCAGATGAAGACTTGGTTTGGTCCTGTTCTAGTTCTGATCGAGACTAACCCAGATGGAGGCATGTACTGAACAAGTACTAGAATAAACCATGAATAAAGGATGTTAAAAGTTATCCCAGTGAACAAATTTGGACATTGGATTTTAAAGCAACTGGAAACTGTGAACCATATTCTTGAGTATAGAAGTGGCGCTAAGTCAAGCTGACCTTTAGATTTATTGAATTTAGCCACACACAGTAACGGGAACAGAATGTAAATAGGTTAGAAATGTAATGTGATTATGATTGACCAGAGCCGTGGTGTCAGCAGAGTCAGGAGGAGACATATTGGATACACAGTCAGGACAGAGACAGGAACCAATAAAAACACATGGAACGGTAACTTTAAAGGACACATATTATGCATTATTTGTATTGTTATACGTTGTATCGGCCTTTAAATATGCTCTTGAGTACCTTTGCTTTGGTATCTCACGTTTTAGATCTTAACAGACAACCTAGAGGTGTGCTAGGTCGCTATCTACTGGTAGCAGAGGGAATTACTATTCAAAAAACTAACAACAACTAGGGTTAGCAACCTGTTCCGACATGTTAACATAAGCATACAGTTGTAATGAACTCAATTAATGTATGGCCTTAAAAACAGCACAGTAGACCTAAGGATATGGAAGATAGTTTGTTTCAGATTAGGAATTTGAATTTCTCACTTCAAATCTTTTTATTCTGAAAAAACATGATTGAGTTGTTTTTATTTTGAATTTTAGTTGATGATTTTTTTAGTATACAAAAAAAAAAACCAAAATCACCTTTTTTCAGCACATATATTTTCAAGTCCTCAAATTCAGCAATGTGAAATTTGCAGTGAAAAGATGAGATGCCAAGGCCTAAGCAATCAAACCTAGGTGACTCGACCAGGAAATGCTGTAGGGAACCAGTCTGACTGGTCAGAATTAGCCTAATCAAAACCTCATGTCTTTGATCCCTAAAGTATAAGCTACACCCACAGAAGAGAAATACCAATAGGAAACAGCGGCCTCTATCCTCCTCAGTCACACACAATCGATTGCTTAGGTCTTGGCATCTCAGACCTTTGCTGCAGTTTTGCACTGCAAATTTAGAATCTGAATTTCGACTGTTGAATTTGAGGGCTTGAAAATATATGTGCATATACATTTAAAATTCAAAATCTGATGAAAGAAATGATCTTCCATATCCGGACTTTTACCTGTGACAAAAATCCTGGGAAATTCAAAATGGTGTTATTTGAGTGCTCAGAGGGAGCTGACTTACTAAATAGGACTCATCAAACAAGTGTGAATGAAGTCCTGGTTTAGTCCTGGTTTAGTCCTGTTTGGACGTGATTTAGTTAAACAAACCTCTCATGAAGATATGCGTTTTGCTGGACGGAGCTGCTGAGCGATGTCTCTTGTCCGTACATCTCTCCATCATCCTCCTCATCCATGTGACTGTAGCTCCCATTGGCCACTGAAAAAAAACAAAAAACAAACAAAAAAAAAAAAAATGTAATAACAGCGGTTTTGTGAGTTAAGTTGTTGCCCACCAACTAGAAGGTCAGTGGTTCAAACCATGCTCAAGCACCAACACTGTCCTTGAGCAAGACAGCACTTAGTTGTTTCACAATAGCACAGCTGCAGAATAACGGGCAGCATCTTAATGATTGCAAAACTATACTTAACATTAACTCAAATACAGGCCACTGCAGTTTTATTGTGTTAAATGTGAAATACTGAACAATATTATCACAGTATTCACCTTTGTCCATATATTCATCCAGAGTGTTCATACTGTGATGAATGTTTCCCTAATCCCAAAACATTAAATACAAAGGAGCAATTAGGCTACCTCAATATTACATGTGCATTTCCATTGTGAGGTTAAGTACCACTGTGTAATACACCTCAAGGGACTTCCAAATCTGTTCCTAAATCCATTCTCCCATGATGCATTTGGGACATTTGTACATTTTAACTGAACACATTAGTCTGGATTATTCTGGATTTAAGGAGTGGCCGAAAGAGAGACCCTAGGGAATTCATTTGGTCCATTTAAATTTGATGTATGAATGCGCTGTTTAATATGCATTCAGTGCAGTGTTAAAACATAAAAAATACACCTGAGAATAATTCATCTAGGTATTAACTATGATAAATATTGCTTTGATAATAAATTTGCACTAATTTAACTGCATTAGTTCAGTTACTGGTGTTTTAATGTGCAAACATACTTTTTAAAAACGTGCATTCTTTCATTTTTATTAATTTTATTTATTTATTTGACAGGGACAAGCAGTCATACATAGTCGCAGACAGAGCATGCAGCTGATGTGACGCATATAGAGTGTACAGCGAGTGCTTATTCTCAACACCTGTCTCTGGTTGGGCTTTTCCTACACAAAACAGTTTAAAACAGTTTAAAAGCACAATCTTTAAACACATTTACATCTTATTTACAGCAGTGCAGTGTCATGTTCCGGACATTCCCACATTCAAACACACACTCTCATACCCACACAATACACTACAGTATTTACAGGTGGGTACAACTTTGGTTTTTAACCAGGACTTGAGCCTTGAGGTGAACAACTTAAGCTCAGTTACGCACTTCAGTTCAGGGGGTAGTGAGTCCCATAGTTTACAATATTAATATGAAAAAAGGCTGACTGTCCAAACGTGGTTCACGGTGTGGGATTGTACAGTTACTACTGGAGGTGCTTCTGGTGACTCTGTTGCTAGTTTGTCTCTGAATAAATGTCCTTATTGGCTCTGATGCTAGATTATTATGCATTTGAATATTAGTTAAAGAAGATATAATTTATTAAAGCTTTTGAAGCTTAATAAATTATATCTAAGTATATTTCTTAAGTATATTGCAGTGGTGATAACAGATTGTTGTTTTTGTTTTTTTTGTTTTGTTTTTGTCCATGATCTTTGTTGCTTGATTGTAAAATGAACGTGTTTAGTGACTGAGGGTGCTGCCTGGGCCCATGCCGTCATGCATTATGATATGTGAGAGAAGATCATGGCATGCATGGTTTGAAATGCAGTGCCTGATTAATGAAGAACAGATGAGATTGTTTTGTATGGTTTTGACATGTTCATCACATTTTTGTTGGGGATCAAGAACCAGCCCCAGATATTTGAATTATGTTACTGATTTTTTTTGTTTTCATTTTGTAAGATGATTTGAAAGTTTGGAGCAGAGTTCATTGTTTTAATTGAAAAAACACATTGCTACTGTCTTGGTGAGATTTTGAACCAACTGATTGGTCTACTGATTCACCTGAGCCATACAAGCAGACGAAAGGGCTGCAACCTGCTCCGGGGTCTTAGCAGGTGCTTAAAAGACTGCATTGTCTGCATAAAGCTGGCATTTGACACCTGGGCAGGACAAAGGCATGTCATTTATAAAGAGACTGAACAGCAAGGGGCTGATTATAGATCCCTGGAGAATACCCATTTGGATGCTTAAAAATGAAGATTTCTCCTGAGCCACTTCAACACACTGTGATCTGGATTGAAGGTAAGATGCAAACCATGTACTGCCTCTGGGGATTTGTTGAAAGGTGTCATTTTCAATAAAAGCAGATGCTGGGGGTGCAGGAGCTGGTGGGCTTTGAGGTGTGAATTAGCTGTGTGGCTACAACTTTCTCAGTTATTTTAGATATGGGTCGAATGGCTATGAGCCTGTAGTTTGAGATGCATTCCTGGGCTCCTGATTTGAATACTGGAACAATGACTGCTTTTTTCCAAGCTGTAGGGAATTTACAGGTTCGAATGGAAAGATTGACAAGGTGTGTCAAGGGTTTAACAAGCACACAAGTTATATTTTTTAAAAAGCAGCTATGATTATTATATATGTCATTTGAGTGATTGGGGTCGCCTCTCCACAGATCTGACCTGTAACTTGGCTTTTTTACCTGTTGGTCTCCATGAAGATAGATATGTTTAAAGCAATACTGTGGCGCAATAACATCTCCATGGAGTATGTGGCGTACCCTCCTCCATAAAGTAACATTTAAATGAAAAAAATGAAATGAATAAAAATGAATACAAAACGTTGTTGTTGTTGTTGTTGTTGTTGTTGCTGCTGTTGCTGTTGCTGTTAATAAGAAGAAGAGGAAGAAGACAAATAAGAAGAGGAAGAAGAATCATCATCATCATGATCATCATGATCAAAATAAAGAAAAAAATAATTAATTGAAATGTAAAAAAGAAATTGTGTCGATCACAAACGTCTACACTTCCACATTGACTTCACACTTTGCATACAACTTCCTACGAACCCCATTTCAAGATAAGATTTCCTGCAGCTCTTATGACTTTCAAACTAGAGCCCCATCATCACAAACTCCACAGTCTGAGAGGGAGATAAGTCCATGAACGCCATTGAAGCAGAGGAAGAAGAAGAAGAAATATTGACGTGGATGAAACGTGGAGAGCGAGTGCAGGAGATGTGTGAATGTGATAGGTTTGTGTGAGTGCCTGTGTGTACATATGTGCGTGTTTGTGTGTGTGAGAAAAATGAGTTTACGAGGCTCTTCTTCACACAGGGACATTTACATAGAGTCATCATTCTGTGAGCGCATCACTGTCAAAGCCACACGCACAGATTATTGCTCCCTCTTTCACTCTGTCCACATATGCCACACACAGGAGCCTAACAACACTCATCTTCATCAGAGCTTCATTAGGGCCCAAGCACGAATGTGCGAGGGGGCGAGTCAGTTGTGCAAAAGCCTTATTGCATTTGTAAATTTGTTAGGAAAAACTCAAAAAATCAAGTAGTAAACAATAACACAGACAAGAGACTGGTATCAAAAATTTGACTGAGCCCTAGTTTTTAGTGAAGACCCAGAAAAAAAAATATTGAAAGGCGGCTCAGTAGCGCCACCTCAAAAAAACGATATACATTGCCGCACTGGGAGCTCAGCCCAGAAAAATGCCAATGCAGCCAGATGAAACTTAGCATAAAAAATAGATCTCGTTAGAACATGTAAAAAATTATATTATGGTCGAGCCCTAAACCCAACCAGAAGTGGGCCACATTGGATCAAACCTGGGATTAACAAAATCAGACACCATAATATTTTGGCATCTCTTCCAACAGTTTTCATTAAAAACATTTCAACCTCAAAAGACACAAAACCCATGTGCAATAAAAGCTTATCAGTCAGAGTTTAAATAAAATGTTGGGTGTGGTCATGGTGAATTTTCAACAAAATGTAAATTTTTGGAAATATTTTTAAAAAATTCTCTCTTTCACAAACATTGTCGGATTTTGGTGGGTTGCAAGGGCCCTTTATCACTGTATATGTACTTCTTAGTCCTGGTTTAGTCCTGGTTTACTCCAGGTTTTGTCCAGGTTTAGTCCTGGTTTAGTCCAGGTTTAGACCTGAAGAGGAACCTGTCTTCACCACCTTCATCACTTGCTTATCAATGCCTGTTTTAGTCAGCTCTCGAAAGCTAAGCAAGGGTGGCCTGGTTAGTACGTGGAGGGGAGACCCTTGGGAACACCAGGTGCCACAGCGGGGCAGGAGTGGCCTTAGTGCATAATGGTGTTGCCCAATGCCCCTGACGCCATAGTCTGAACGCACCAGGTGTGACTCTCCACCAGAAAAGTTTCATGATGTACCTTTAAACCCTATACCCTCCACATTTACACTTATTTCACCCTTGACGATGCTACTCTGAAAGACAAACATTTTTCATAGTAGCTTTGGTGTGTGACTGCTCCTCACTAATCACCTGCTTTCTACTTCCTCTTCCTGAAATCTGATATTGTGGCTGTCATTTATCTCTGGCTGCACATCTCCCATAAATCATGTTATCTTGTGCTTCCTGCATTTCTTTTTTTCCTCACTAAACCTCCACAGTGGCACCTTAATCAGCCCGACTGTCAAAAACACACTCTCCTTCCTCACACACAGAAACAAATGTGTTGGTCTTGACTCTTTCAAGTAGAAAAGGCATTGGCAGTGTGGATGATAGATCAATGCAAGTTCACTGTAATAACATAGAAAGGGATACAACTTCTTTAACACAGCAAAATTGTAGGATTTATACAAAAGTTAGAGGTGGGCATTTTAAAGATAAGCAAAATTTGGATGTTGAGTATATTGTTTATGGTAAGAAAACTGTCAAAAAGACTGCAAAAGGGCTGATTAAAAAGGGGAAAAAATTGTAGTCGAATCTCCCAAACAATGGGCAATATTTCAGCACTTCGGCACCATTTATTTTTACAGTTCATTCAGTTTTTGTGCAATACTTCAACCCCAAGCAAGCCATTTAAAGGGACATTTTAGCATATTTCAGATGGATTAATCATTAGCAAATTTATTTTTGTGAATATCACCCACCCTACATGAGTCAAATTACATAAATTCAGAATTTTCTATCTTGGTTTGAACATATTTAGATTTTTTGGGGTATTTTTTGGCTAGTTTATTTACTTTTTTTTTTTTTTTTTTTCCAACCAAAATTAACTGTCCACGGATTTTTGGACGTGCATCACAATTCAAGTAAAAATTTCTTACATCCTAAGTCCAAAAATCTACAGCAACACACTGAACAAATTCATAGCAGTAAAAAAAACAAAATTCCCAATCCAAGGCATTTTAAAGCAGACTTATTCTGCAAAATCGACTTTTCAGAGCTTTTAACCACGTTATAGTCGTTTCCCCTTCTCATTTACCCGTTCAAAGTTGCTTTTGGAGTGATTTGCGCATGTTTGAGAAATCTTTAATCACTTATTTTCAAGATTTCTAACACGGATGTTAGGGGATGTTTCTTTTATTACGCTGTTTTAGATGAATATTGCAATAAACAACTTATAAGCAACTTATAACATCCACAGGTGTCATAGATTATAATTATATAGCAAACACAAGCACAGTAAGTCTTCTTTAACAATTAAAGTTCTTTTTTGCAGTGTACAGATCACGCTTTCCCTCTCCCTCCTGAGTCATTGGCCTCAAACCTGCTCTCATCTGCTTCGGTCTTTTGTTTTCACTTGGAGACGTTAATCCTTTGGCCTTGTGTCGATGAAAGTTACATTCCAGGAATAATTCAAACTCAGTGCCTCAAGTTATGAGCTTAAAATCAGTCAGGTGTCAATTCACATTTAGATCTGCTCAGACCTTTATAACACAGCTTAAGGGAGTTTTGGCAATAGTGTGATGCCGACTAACGCTTGTAGTCCAATATTCAAAGGTTTGTGATTGCGTCACGCAACTTTTTCTGTTATGGGACACCATTTTGAGGAATTTTGACCATTCAAAAGACACAAGAGCAATGGTTTGAATTATTTATTGCTAAGTGTCTTAATTTTATATCACTTGACACCATAGACTGTATATATAAATGGACATAGCTAACCCGCTAGCCGTAGCGTTCCAAATAGAAAGTGAGCACGGGCGCACTTCCGGCTCCATCGACTCTTTACTTTCCATTGAAAAACTGTCTCCCCTCTCTCCGTAACTGCCGCTCATCATTTTGATCTTTAAATGTTCGTATTAACCCGCTCTACGTGATCCTGGTATTTTTTATTCTGCTATTTTGTCCATAAATCAAGATATGAACATTAATAACAGACAAATCGGGCGCCTTCTTTCCCCGAGGCAGCTCTACTAGAGTCAGCAACAGGTCTGACTGCGCCCGCTCCTTGCTAAATCAGCGTTGCTAAGCAGGAAGGGGCATTACCTTCAACAGCCTCGCTCCGGATTGGCTCTTTGGTTGCTATGATACTCTAGGTCGGAATTCCAAAAATGTAACTCGCTCCCTATAACTGCTAGCTTCAATGAGCTTCATTTGGCTGGAGCCGACTTCACACTCCCTCAGTCCACTTCTTTATATAGTCTAATAATGCAAAAAAGTCCTTTGGTAAAATTACTTATTTTGAAATCAAGAAGCTTTTTAGTCAAATTACTACTTCTACTCCTACTACTATGATTAATTCTCTGACTATACAATTGCTACTACAAACGTACTACAACTGCTAAGACTGCGACTATGGTGGTACTACAACAGCTATCACCACTGCTACTATTGTTAGCACTGAGTTTATTTGGCGCATTATTTTTATATTTTGCAAGCATTTATGGCCATCATATAGGGCTACAATGAAGTATTATCCGCTGAAGAAATATTTGCCTTTCTTATCAATCATAAAGAACATATAAAAGTAGCAGTTTGGCTGTCATACTTCTAATGAGATTGCATTTTCATAACGACGCTTCAAACACGGAGGAACCGACTTTGTAATTAAAATTCGTCAACATTTTTGGTTTGTTTGTGCCATAAAAACAAATGTAAATGCGTTTGACTAACAAAAAATGCGTACGGATTGCATAATAACTGGAGCTAGCCACAAACTTCCTCTCGTCAACTGGAACGGCCCTCGAGGGAAAGCTAAAACTCAAACACGCAAAGTGCACACAGAGGGAAAAGTGTGAGAAAAACCCAGTCAGAAATGAGATACAGAGAGATAAAGAGGCAATCCGCACTCATACATATGTAGAGACTCATTAGATGCAATGTATTCCTGGTTCAAAACAGGGAAACTCACGCAGTATATTGTAATTTATACTTCAATGCCAAACAAAGCATTAATGTGGCGATTAGCATTTACCTGTGTGATATTAGGAAGACTTATAAACACTGCAAAGAAGGACTTCTGCACAACTACTGTGTTATACTAAAGCAAGCTAACTCTACTTATCTGGAGAGAGAAAGAGAGAGGGGAGGGGGGGAGAACAAGAGAGAGGAGAGGAGCTAGAGAGGAGAAAGGAGAAGAGAGAAGGAGAGAGAGAGAAAAGAGACTGGGAGATAAGGACAGAGAGAGAAAGGGAAAAAGAAAGGGAGGAGGAAAGTGAGGAAAGGGAGAGAGACTAAATGGGAGATGGAAGGAGTAAGGTGGGGAGAGAGAGGAAAGGCAAAAAGAAGGCGAGAGAAGGAAGGGTGAGAGAGAGAGAGAAAGAGAAAGCGAGAGGGAATGAGAAAGAGAAGGAAAGAGAGCAAGAGAGAGGGAAGCAAAGAGAAAGACGGCTTGAGAGAACGAGGCAGGGGAAGAGAGAAGGAGCGAGAGAATGAAAGAGACGGGGAGATGAGGACAGCGAGAGAAAGGGAAAAAGAGAGAGAGGGAGAGGGAAAGTGAGAGAGGAGAGAAAGAGGGTGAGAGAGGAAACGGGAGATGGAGGGAGCGAGAGGGGGAAGAGAGAGGAAAGGCAAAAAGAAGGAGAGAGAAGAAAGGAGAGAGAGGGGGGTTAGGGAGAAAGGGGGAAAAGGAGAGAGAAATAAAGTGACGGAGAAGGAGAGGAAAAGTCAAAGACAAGGAGAGAGGGGGAGTAAAGGGAGAGTGGAGGAGAGAGAGAGGAAAGAAAGAGGGAAAGGGAAAAGGAGGGAGAGACAGACATATATGGATGTGGAGAGACATCAATTGTACTACAATAAGTGACATGAAAGTAAGGATCTAAGGATGACTGTTTAGGACACCACCTAAAAGTGTGAACAAATTATGATGATACAGAAGAACAGCTGGTAACATGAATCAACAAAACTAAAATAACTCCGTACCAACCCAAAAACCAGTAATAACCAAGCACAGAGAAAGAGGAGAGCAAAACACAAACATGGGTAAAATGAAAGGGAGCTATATGGCCACGGAGGTCTCTAATTACAGGCTCCGTATCTGTGTGGCACGGTGTTGTTTTTAGCTTGTTTTATCTCACATAGCATTTGTATTTCAGAGTTACTAAAGTGGTTGAGTTCTGTCTTTTTTTAAACTCAGAGCTAAAGACGTGCCCACCTTTGATGCAGTTTCAGATGCAAAAATAATACACGACAAACTAACAAACGGAGGGAGGAGGTGGAGTCAGCGAAAATCAGGGCCACAAAGAGCCAGCATTTGTTATACAAGGATGATGAGAATGTGTAGTGGCAGTAGTGTTGCCACAATATTAACGTTTCAAATTTCCCAAACTCCATTTCAACATCGCAATTATAATTAAAAATGCCTTTTTTAGACAATGAAATCTATTAGGTAAAAATAAAGTTTCTTTAATGTTACCATAAGTTCAATACTGGTTCAGATATAGATAGAGATTATACTAGAACTATTCAGGAATGGTCAAATTCTGTCCAGTTAAGGCAGAGGGTGCTCCAACAAAAAAAGCAAATTAAACACACAAAATGCACAATGTGTCCATCTTTAAGAGATGACCACTCTACCAAATGTGTTACTGTTGCCCACAGAAGCAGCTACTTTTAAAATCTATCAGAAACATGTCTATACGTTTAAATGTTTTATAGCTATATTGTTTAGATGAATCCTTTTTAAAAGAAAGTTTCCTTTTGTATTAAATTGTGATTTATAAAATACTGCAAGGCTCCGCACTCACCATGAGATCCATAGAGCACATTGTTGACCATAGCAGGATGAAACATTCCGTTGGTTTGTCCGTTCACTGGGCTCATCCTCAGGCCAGAGGAACTGTCAAAGGAGCGGTTTGGAGACACTCCGGAGTGATCCTACGCAAGAAACACTATTATACAAAACAACACTGTCTCGCACATTCAAACCTTTAGTTTGCATCAAAACAGGACGCCCCAAGATCAGTAAGAGATTTTTAAGGTGTTTTGACACAAGAAAGAAGAGTTGATAAAGATGTATACGACTTTTCTATGACCCACTTGATATTGATACTTGACACTTGTATTATTATATTATCTTGATACAAAAATCATGTCACATTTTATATTACGAGATTACATTATTATTACATTATTGGTATGTTATTACATTATGGCCTTATTACTTTTAAAAAATGTTACTACATCATCAGCTGCTACAAGGTACACGTTTAGATATAAGTGAATGTGTTCACAAAGCGAAGAAATATTGGTTTATAACCTTATTTGAAAGATAGCATTGCATTATTTTATTTTATTTTGTATTTATTTATCTTTTTTTTATCAGGTCATGCTTGGCTTTGTTGTGGTTTAATTTGTACAGCCCATACTTGATATTCTAATGTAGCATGTCTTCATTCAAATGCATTCAGATCTTCTCTAGTTTGCATCAAAATAGGAAGCCCCAAGTTCAGTAATTGAGAGATTTGTAAGCTATTCAAGCTCTATTTTGACACAAGAAAGAGCAGAGAAGACATAGGTGGAGAGGAGACAACTTTCCCAGGACCCTTGCATTTAAAACCAGTTTGATTTTGATTTTTTTTTCTAAGTCTTTGTATTCGTCTGTGTGGTACTGACACTCACCCCAACACTTGGATCCTCTCAAGAACTCATCCTTTTATGTCTCTGATAATCTAATGGTGCTGTGCTTTTTACAGTAAGTATATTATTTATAACTGAATATCATTTGCATTCATTTGTATTTCAGATGCGCACTCTTCCCTTTGAAAATGTTGTTTTTTATCAAAGCGTATTCACACGTCTTTGTTTCATTTCCGTACATTTTTTGTTATATCTCCAACAGTGTAAGTCCATTAATTCAAACATGCATACAATTTTACTTTTTTTTTTTTTAATCTGTAGCTAATTAACTTTTCTTTTAATTAAGCATTGGTTTAATCATAGACTGTAACTGACTTGGGGATACAATGCTATATGGACATTTATTTTAAGAAGAAAGCATGAGCCGATTCTGAAGTTGTGTGTTTTGGTAGCTAAAATAAGAATTAACAAATTGCTTTAATTCACTTGATATTGGTGATATTCTCACTTTCTTCACTTTAGGCTGAAAATATATTTTCTACTTAACCTGATATTAAACATAGTAAATAGTAAACATTTTATTGCTTTTAGTACACATTTTTATATAGCGCTTTTCCACCTTCAAGGCACTTAAAGCGCTTTACATCAAGAAACCACTCACCCATTCACACATTCACACACAAGTGTATGCAGACACTGGAAGCGAGGTAGGTTAAGTGTCTTGCCCAAGGATACAGCAACAGCGTTATCCTGTGGGAGCTGGAATCGCACCACCAACCTGTGGGTCAGTGGATCTGACCACCCAACCAATTCAACCAATGATGTTTATGTTAGGAGTGGGACTCGGACCACCAGACTTTGGATTAGTGGATAAAAACTCTACCAACTGAGCTACTGTCGCCCAGTTCCATTGTGTATACTAAAGGTGCACAATGCAACTTCAGGTGGAGGGTCTGACACCCACTGAGATGTTATAGCTTTGCCTTGAATGTTCCACAGTATGGCATTAGAGCATATATAATATAATATAAGCATATATTCAACATAATATGCAAATGCAAACCACTATATTTACCGTTACATTTTACTGTACATGTCTATGGATGTTCTGAACTGAACATAGACTGACTCTCCTCTGTGTTTTGAATGGTCAATGAATGAAAGGAAATGGAAAAAGTGGTAGATTAGAGTGTAGCATAAGGAGAGGGACATAAGAGAAAAGATCAGAGGGGAGACGAGAGTGGTCCACTTTTGTAATGTTAAAAGCATCAATACTTAAGTCCAAAAAAAGCTTTTAAAACGTACAGTCATTATCAATGTGCCTTCATCCACTGGTTTTATCTGGTCTCTTCTATTCTTAAGACAAAGCCAGAGCCCGAGCAGCGCTTTGAAGTCGCTAACAGCACTCAGCACAAACCTATTGACAGTCAATGGCCCCAGCTTCACCCATACATCTACAGGGCCAATTAGTACACACTGCAGCAATAATGTGGTCCAATACTGTATAAGCTATTATGGATTACATTAAAATGGGACATAAAGGACAAAAATAGAATGTCTATATCAGAGAGGGAAAGTAGTACAGGGAACAGATCAGGAGAGCTTCATCTTTGGAGAGCTAAGTTACTAATACAAGTAATACAATATAAAAGTTGTTACAACCAAAAATGACTTCAAATTTCCAGTAGAGGTGGGCAATATTGACTGAATCTAATATTTTGATATTTGGGTGGGTTTATCTGGATAAGACATAGTGCCACGCTGGAGGAACTATGTCTCTCAGCTGGCCTGGGAACACCTTGGGGTCCCACTGAAGGAGCTGGAGGAGGTGTCTGAGGTGAGGGGATTCTGGGAGCCCCTGCTTAGAGCGGTGCCCCCGCAACCTTCCCCCAGACAAGCGGAAGAAAATGGATGGATGGATATCTTGATAACGATAATCATAATCAGATGATATTTTTGCGATCCACCATAACTGAGCCTGTAAATGTATCGGTTGAAGGTAGGGTCTGCAGCCTGCGCTCTTTCTGGTTTTAAAAATAAAATCACAACTGAACCATATTACCATTGTCTTAACCGGAATATACTGTTTTTTTTGTTGTTGTTTTTTTTCTCAATATATGGACAGGCCGTGCCTCATGTGAAGGCTCAGAACCTCCAGAATTCACTCACTGAGCTGCAGAGGCTGCACTAGCACTGATTCATGATTGGCAGCAGGTGCTGGCCGGGATGGGATGAGACGTGAGTTTGGGTCCACAAGAACGAGACAAGGGGAGATTTTGACACAATATACATGTTACGCAATTCTGTTCTAATATTTGGCATCACATATGTTTATTTATTTTATGTCATATTTTTGTTATTTTGTTCTAGCACCGCTTTTGGAAACTACAAGAGATGTAACTAACCAGAACTGAACCCTTTTTTGGCCAATCCAAAAAACACATGTGGAAAAAACCTCAAGTTTATAACAAGCTCATTGATCACAAGATCATTATAACCAGTAAAGATCGACCGATATGTTTTTTTTCATGGACGATGACAACGCCGACTGTTTAGAATCCAGAGGAGCCGATGGCCAATAAGATCTGTCGATATTTTGGACTCGTATGTAAGGCCGATTGTGATTATTTTCCCCAAATTCTATAATTTAAATTTACTACAAACTCACCCACGGCCCGTTTTGACCATAAACCTTTAAGAGAGCTGTGCAGTCACATTATCTCTTTGCACTAAAGTGTAAAAATAAATGTTTATGTGGATTCTTTAGGCAGTAGGTGAACCAAAACTAAAACCAAAAATATCGGCCTGTGCTGGAAATTTAAGGTCGATAGCCGATTTGCTAAAAAGTGCAAATATCAGCCCGATATATCGGCCAACCAATGTATCGGTCTATTTCTAATAGGAAACTACCTCGGCACTAACTAATGAAAACCTGCCTGTTACATAGCCTCTGAACTAATGTTATATTGTTAAAGACATGAAAGTCCCTAAGACGTTCACAACATGTTCCCAGACTTGAGCCCTGGTTTGAGTGTTTCCAGAGCACCTTTCTGCAACATTAAGTCTAAAAACAGAGCCTGTATCAAACACAAGAGCTTCACTAATGCAGCGTACAGTGTGTTTTCATTCACTTCAAGCAGAACATGCAAAAGGCCATTCACACTCCAGCCAAGCACCGGCTTTGTCCACTCAAGGGTTTGCACAAATAATCCACAGAGCCGCGTGAAAAGAGCTGAGAGCAGAGCAGATAGAAAGCACCTTTTCAACATAAAGAAAAAGATACGGAGATACAAGGGAGACAGAGTGCACACGGAGAGAGGAGAGAGGGAGAAAGAGGAAGAGAAGAGAGAGAGGAGGGAGGAAGGGGAGGAAGAGGAACACAGAGAGAGAGAGAGAGAAAGGGAGGAGAGGGAGAAAGAAGGCGTGGAGAAGGGGAGGGGGAGAGCGTGAAAGAAGGAGAGTGTGAAAGAAGGGGAGGGGGGTAAGAGGGATACAGATACAAATATAGAAAGAGACAGGGAGGGACAAGACATAGAAAAAGAAAGGAGTATACAGGCATATAGACCGGAGAGAGGGAGAGAGTAAAAGGAGGGAGAAAAAGAGAGAGAGAAAGAAAGGAGGTGAAACAGAGGGACAGCGAGAGAGTAAAAGAACAAGAAGGGGAGATAGAGATAGAGAGAGTAATAAAGGAAGGGGGCAGGTCATACACAGAGAGAGAAGACACAGAAGGGGGAGAGAGAGGGAGAGAGCAAGGAGTATGGGGGGTGGTGTACAAGAAAGATTGGAGGAAAGAGAGAGGGAGGTCCAGAGAGAAAAAGGATCAAAGGGAGATAGGAAAGAGCAAAAGAAAGGAAAAAAGAGAGAGAAAGAAAAGAGGGGGCAAGAGAGAGAGAGAGAGTTGGGGAGAGCGGGAACAGATCCAGAGAGAGCAAGGAGAGAGAAGGGGAGAAAGAGGGAGACAAGGAGAGGGTGCATCAAAACAAGGGAGAGAGAAAGAGTAAGAGAGAGGGAGAAAAGGACAAGGAAAGAGCGGTAGAGAGATAGAAAGAGTGGGGTAAGGGAGAGGGAATTTGCTAAATAAATGCCGGACACATTTTTTGCCGATTTTCGGTCTCTTTCGCGTGAAAAATGACAGCAAACGACCGATAGCTGAGAGAGAGAGACGGAGAGAGGGGGTAAGACATAGAAAGAAATAGTTTGAAAGAGAGTGAGCGAGAAGAGAAAGAGGAATTTGAGTCACAGCGGAGAGATGGGTGTATTATGGTGAATACAATTACTGAAATACATTATTATTATGTCATATGTTTAATTATATTTGCTACATATTGGTATTAACACAAATGTTCTCTTGAATAAACATTCTAAAGATATTTCGATCATAATCATATTCTTTTGACTTGAATTAGGGCTGCAGCAATTAATAGACTAATCATGACTAGTTGACTTTAAAAAATAACCGTAGTTGTGTTTTGAGACTCAGCACACACAAAAATACGTTTTCATAACAAAGACAGCTGCATTATTAAATCAAAATGTCAAAAGAATACACTTTATTCATACATATTTTCTATTTAGAAGCACAGATGCCGTATTTCCACCTTTATTTACTTAAAAATGCATTTTAAAAGGCTCAATATACAACAAAAATAATTAGTTGACTCCTAGAATAATCGTCAGTCGCAGCCCTATTCTGAATAAATGTTGTCTTATTCGTAGGTTATCTTCACAAAACTCTAGTGAAAGTGTGTGTGTTTTGCGTTAGTACCAGTAGCACTCTGAGGATCACCAGCTGAATAGTCCCCCTGACGTTGCCCTCCTGGGACATGGACCGCCGGAGCGTTTCCATGGCGTCGTGGTTCGAGCGTCCCAACAGCGATTCTCCGTTTACTGCCACCAACTGGTCGTTCACGCGCAGTCTACCATCCTGAGCAGCCCAAAACACAAGAGGAGATACAGGAAACGGTTTGGTAACATGTAACAGGGCTTCTTAAAGTGTGGGGTTACAGGCTCACTGCTGGTACACCCTGGGAAGTACCTGCTACTTTTCAAGGTTTTGATCTTAGTTGTAGAGTAAGAGTAGACTTGGTTTGTTTGGGGCGGATTGATACAAAATATTGACCAATACAGACGTACAGGTATCAAAAAGTACAGATTCTAATGCAAAATATCAAGACTTCTCCAGAAACTACTGGGTTTTTTTTTGTTTTGTTTTGTTTTTTTAGTGGGGGTGAAGGGGTCTTTTTTTAATATATAGAATTTTAGTCATTTTTGTTCATATTTTAGTTTTTCTACCCGTAAATATTAAAGTCAGTTCAAGCTGGGGTGGCCAAGGTAAAATTATTTATAGCAAAAAAGATTCAATGCATTTTAATAGTTTTTTTTTTTTTTTTTAAATAACTGGTATCGGTATTGGATAAATATCATGATGCATGCTGTAGAATTACTTCAAATCGGAACAAAAATCACTCTTAGAGCCACTGTAGTCTCTGGTTGGTTCCACAAATCAACTTTTTCAAAAACGGTACTTAAGAAGCCAAATTTTGTTTTAAACAGTCATGGATCAAATTAAGCTAAGACCAGGATTACATCTGCAGGTCCAGGTTTGATTTATTTTCCACGTACTTTACAATGTACTTTGAAAACTGTATTCTTGGCCCGCGGTTCCCAACCCGTGGGACGAGATCAGAGATTGTGCATTGTTCCGAGAGCTTTGTCAGGCCATCCAAAATATTAAATGTGGAAAAGTAATAAAGCCTCAAATATGATTGGAAATGGGGTATAGGATCACAAAAAGGTGATCCATTCCCATTCAAAAGTATGTTGAAATGGATTAACTTACTAATTTGAAGGTCTTATATTAGGCAAAACTGACTGAACTTTTAACCATGTTATAATGTTATAGCAAAAGAAAAAAAAAAAAAAGAAAAAGAAAATCTCTCAACTGGACAAAACGTTGTAGGAATGAAGATGTTTTGCTGCTCATCCAAGCCGCTTCTTCAGTTCCGGTCAGATTACTGCTGGACACTGCCTTATATCTATCTGAATTGTTTACAGTTTCTGTTTATAGATGAAACATCTTCACTCATACAACGTTTTGTCCAGTTGAGAGATTTTATTTTTCTTCTGCTATGGATCAGACCTGGACGACTGAACGATTACACAGATATGTTATAATGCTGTTACCCAAAGCTGGTTTTGTTTCACACGTTAGAGTAATTTTTTACGCAGTCTGTCTACATCTCCAAAGCTCAAAATGCTCTGTTCCACCATGTGATGTAATGAAGTGGTAGTTTTCAAGTTATCAGCTGCGTTTGACATTTAGTTCAGAAGAGATTGACAATTCCAGAGATTGGCCTAAATATGGAGGGTTTGTGCGTTAAACATGTGTGAATGAAACAAAACACAACTCTAGGTATATTTGTGATGAGGAAACAACATCAGGGCATAGATCAGAAAAAAAGAAATATGGGCCCTTTAAGGATGGACGCTAACTCCAATTGCAAACCAGTCAGCGAGTATAAATAAAGTTACCTGTACCTGAACCTAAACCGTATATGATGCATTTGTGGGGGCTGTAGTTTTGGACGGGGGGGCGGTACAAGCACGCGGAGGTTGTTCTAGGCTCCGCTATGTCACAAGTTAGTGGCAAAAAACATCTCAGCCCGCACAGTGTTTTCTAAATGACTCCCTGACAGAATAAAACATGTTTCAATCCCAGCGTGCCACTTCAGAAATGGTCCACTAAAAGAACTGCACAGGTGTGGGGTAAGTGCTGGAGCTGTCGGAGGCAAGTTGAATGAAGAAGACTGTGATTTGGGGAAGATTATAAAAACGTCTTGTGAGGAGTGCTTGTCTGTTTGTGTGTGGGAGAAATGCGAGCATACAAAGCTATTCATTTTACTTCACTTTTTTGGAAACCACTGTGAGCATATTTAGATTTTAACATTTATCCTTAAAAAATAAATTATTGATTTAAATTGTAAAGTATTTATTGTTTTTTTTTTGCACCCCTGGCATAGTCTTAGCAAGGACACCTCTGTTTCTCTGTGTTAGCTATGGCGCCATCCAACTATTACAGAATTTATCTTTCCTCAGTCACTTGTCTCACAGAAGTGGTATGCTATGCACTTCTCATTTGATCTCGGCCAGCTTGTCTCCAGGCTTTTCTTTCTTCTCTTTCTTTCTTCTGCTCCTATTTAAACCTCCTCGTGTGGAAGCATAGTTAGACTTGAATGGCCGATACTAACATGCAATGCTGAGTATATTCAAGTCACCGGGTCCCGGACTGATGGTTATTAAACTTCTCCTGCCTCAGACATCCAGAGTCTTTTGCCTCTTGTTACAACTCCTGGACTTGTTAGGACAACACTTATTTTCCCAGTTATTATCATGTAATGTTGAGTTAGACAACATCACAACAGTATGTTCATGGTTTTCAGTGACGTTACCACTACTTATTGATTTGAAGGATTCAAAACATAGACTGTATAAAGAAGTGGACTAAGCGAGTGTGACGTCAGCCAAATGAAGCTGATCGAGGCTAGCGGTTATAGGGGCCAATTTGGAGCCGAGTTCCATATTTGGAATTTTGGCCGCGAGTATCATAGCAAACAAAGAGCCAATCCAGGCCGAGGCTGATGAATGTAACGCCCCTACCCGCCTGCAGCCCTGGTTTAGCACGGAGCAGGCCCTGAGCAAAGATGTCAATCAAAACTGTTGCTAACGCTAGCGGGAGCAACCTCGGGGCAGGAAGGCGTCTCATTCGTCTGACATTAATGGTCATATCTTGATTTACGGATACAATAATACGAACAATTTAAGACCAAAATGACGAGGCTCACTGCAGCAGTTACAGAGAGAGGGGTGACAGTTTTTCAATGTAAAGTGAATTGGAGCCAAAGTTGATGGAGCTGGAAGCGCGCCCATGATCACTTTCTATTGTAACATGGCGTTGATGGAGCTGGAAGCGCGCCCATGATCACTTTCTATTTGTAACATGGCGGCTAGCAGGTTAGCTATGTCCTATTATATTATTTACATATTTATATATACATATCTTGCTCATTTTTCATCACTCTGTAGTGTCCGGCCTGTAGTGTTTCATTGAAATGGGGGTTGGCAAAATTACCTAGGTTAATCTGCAAAAGTTCTTACGTAGACATTGTTTTTTCACATTCATGTCTGTTTGGCTACAGACGGACAATACGTTTTTCTGACTGGCTACTCCACCTGTCAATAATGCTCATCGGAACTTTAGGACATAAGGCAAGGTTCCAGAATACCTGCTTGTGTGTAGAAGAAAAAGCAAAAGGAAAAGTGTGTAATCTTGGCGAGTCAGGAGAGTATAATGTAGTAATGTAGGAATGCCAAGATTATTTTATCGATTTATGTCAAATGAACTTTTTTTCAGTCATTATGTTTGTTTTTAAATTAATATGTCTACTCAAAAAACAAAAACAAAACATGAACAATAGGTCAAATCCTCCAGCTAAGGTAGTCCTGACCAAGTCTAGCTCAAGATCTGGAGATGGGTCCTTCTGCCCTGACAGGTTTTAACCCAGAGACACAGAAGAATGGGTCAAATGCAGAGGACGACTTTGTCTAAGGGGACGATAAAGTGAACCTTGACCTTATTTGAATGAACCTTAACCTTAAACGTGAATGACAGAAAATTAAGGATTTAACTGATGGTAATAATTGTGAATAATCTTACAACTGTGATCTTTCTTCTCATAATAATTGAAACGTTTTGGTACTGATATTCTTCACAGCAACACAACAGAATAAACCTTTTAAAATATCTGTTTTTGCAATTGAACTTATATAACTTCCCTTATATAATGTTGTGATGATTTGAATTCCAGTTTTAGTATTCTCACCTTATAAGCGGCCCCTCCGTGAATTATGGATTTGACAAAGATTCCCAGGTCCTCTCCGGTCTCTCTGGACTTGTTTCCTTTGAGGCTGACCCCGAGTCCGGCCGATCCCGTATCATTCAGCGGAATCTCAAACATAAGCTGCTCCTTCCCACTCTCCGAAATGAAGTAAGGCCCACGCGGCACTTCTTCTTTCTATGGACAAAATATAAACAAGAAATGTAAATTTTAACTAGGAGAATAAATAGTTGGGAGAAGACTGATTGACTAATGCAAGAATCACATGCATTCATAATACAGAGTTATTATAGAGTTGGCAAGTTGCACATAATGAGATGAAGACAAGATGTACAGAAATTTGCTAATTGTAACCTTTGCAATTGCTCTGTAGATTACAAATAATCATAATTATTTTAGTAGTAATTAAATCTTTGAAACAATTATTTATGTACTGTCTAAAGTTAATTTGTAGAGGAAATATAGACTTAAAGATGCACTATGTAACTTTTCTACTGTAAGCTCTGCCACCTGTCTCCATAGAGATGTTGTTGCAAGTCGATATCCATGTACACAACCAGGTGACGCCATTAGGCCAATTTACAGGTCAGATCTGTGGAAAGGCAAGCCCGCTCACAGTAAGAATGAATGTTTTTCAAGTAATTTTTGAACAAAAACACCTGCAATTTAATAAAAGCAAGATACTATACGTGTAATGCCATACTGTGGAACCTTCTGGGCAAAGCAATAACACCTCCATGAGACAAGCAGGTGACGGACCTTCCATAGTTTGGTCCACCTTTGGTATCGTAATAGTTCACATAGTTCACCTTTGATATAAACAGCAAGTG
>KN471321.1:19075-33602 GCA_000787095.1 Periophthalmodon schlosseri | reverse complement strand
ATTATTTTTATATCATATATTATATATATTTTATTTAAATTTTTTTGTGATCAGAAATACAAAATTTACACATTTCCCGGTCTTTTTGGAATAATTACAGCTCCTTCTGCGTCATCAAGCCTCAGCGCATGGTTTATTTTGAACAATGTTTATAGTCCAGATAACAATTATTTGACTACTAAGTTTGTTGATTATTGCAGTATTTAAAATATTTTATAATTAGATGCAGCCAGTACATCACTTACTTATTTTGACCTTATACAAAAATGGGTACAGGCCTTTTAAGGGTTTTTAGAGTTTAGGTTAAGGTTAGGCTAGTAGTGACTATGGTTAAGGTTAGGATCAGTTTCCAGGAAATGAATGGAAGTTAACGTAATCTTCCCAAAAAGCACGGAAACCCAATGTGTATGCGTGTGTGTGTTTGTGTATTTTTGTGTGCCCGCCCATCCTCCTGTCTCTGAGGGAATAACAGATGGGGATTCACTGTAGTTCCACTATGAGGTCACACAGCTGACAACATGGAGGCAAATGTAACACGGTTTTGTACATGAGGTCAGGCAGACTGGGTGTGAGGGGCAGCGGTGATGGATGGGGGGAGTCATCGTGAAGAAAGTGTTCAATAAAGTTGTTTTGTTTTGAATGTGTCACCGGCTTTAGCTGATTTAACATGTCAGTGTGATAGTGAGGAGCATATGGCACAAAGCAGGATGTTGTCTGTCAAAGAAATAAAGGCAAGGAAATGGGAAAGGGCTTCTCAATCTCTCAAGTTGTAAAAAAAACATGAATGAATCACAACCATGGAGAGTCTAACATTTGCTGACTGTGTAGTGGCTGTACGTGTCTGTACTATCACTATTAAGGATGCCCGTTTAATTTGGAATTAAATGAAGAATAATCAGACACATTTTTTCTATGCATTGAAAGCTACACATTTTCTCAGTGTAGAGAAACTACAATAAACATGGACTTTTTTGCACTAAAACATACGCCTTTAATTTGAAATGGTTAAATCTTGTCCATGTAACTTTTTTTTTTAATTAAAGTTTTTTTATGTTTTTAGTGCGCTGAAAAAAAAAAAAATGAAGAAACATTTGTGCAGGCTTGCATTTCCACAAACCTGACTCTTACGTGGCTTGGAGCAGGGCCTCCATCTGCTTGTTTCCATGGAAATGTTGTTGCTTTGGCTATAATATTCCACGGTATGGCATAAAACTCACTCCGTGGAGAATGTTCGAACGTATGGTTTTAACTTATATTTAACTTATATTTCCACTGAATCATGCAAGTCATTCTGGGGCCACTGTGTCGTGCCACTTCCAAAAAGTTATGTGGCATTAGATTAAAGTCATGATTCACTTATATTTCCACTGAATCATGCAAGTCATTCTGGGGCCACTGTGTCGTGCCACCTCCAAAAAGTTATGTTATGAGCTATGACTATTTCCTCTGGTTGTATATACAATATGTGCTATACATACACGTTTGAATAATATTTTATATAAATATTTGTAAGTATTAACTACATAGATTTCGTGGTTAATGAGCAAAGTAATATGAGCCAATATAATAGGAAGGACTCACCTAATAAGAAAATTGAAAAGGACACAACAAGACAATACATTTTCTGCAAATAAAGGAATGCCACTTAAGTACCGTATTTTCTGGACTATAAGTCGCACTTTTTTTTATAGTTTGGCATACATTTTCTGCAAATAAAGGAATGCCACTTAAGTACCGTATTTTCTGGACTATAAGTCGCACTTTTTTTTCATAGTTTGGCCGACATATATGTTTTTTTCTTCATTATCATGCATTTTTTGGCTGGTGCGACTTATACTCCAGTGCGACTTATACTCCGGAAAATACGGTACTGATCAATTTAATCAAAATTACCACTACAAAAAGTTGCGTTTATTAGTAGATTTAGTAGATGTATGTTTTTTCTTCTGGTATGTAGATGTGTAAACCTATACACCACTGCTATCCTGCTACTCATACGCCAAGCATAATTATGTTGCATTAGTTAGCCGTCCCATCAGGCAGTCTTGCGTCCTTATAGTTGGTGCGTATTGCCTCACAAAGTAATAGCTGGTGTAGATTTGTTCTTGTATAAATGTGTGTAGTAGTAGTAGTTTGAATGCCTTTGTTTCGACAGGCATTGGCAGACAGCAGCAGATGGTGGGCTCAAATGAGAGGGAGAGAGAGAGAGAGAAAGAAAGTGGGGGAGGAGGTATAGACAAGATATCATTTCCTCACTGTGGAGTTTTGTCTTTGTAAACAAAACAGGCTGGCATAGCTCACTACAATCACCAGAATCAGTAAGTTTGAACATGTGAAACTATACACAGCCAGAAAAGACGTGTAAAATTGTCAACCTCAAATGCACGTACATATTTTAAAACTGGAGCTGCAACAATTATCTGCGGGTCAGTGGACGAACACTCTACCAACTGAGCTACTGTTGCCAGTTGTGACTATTAAAATAATCGTAATTTGATCATCGTAATCATTATCTGGACTATACAGACTGTAAAACACATGCCAAAAGACACTTTATCACATTAGTGCACTTTAATTGTAAACATACTCAATCCTTAAGTCGCCATTTTCAAGTTTTATTTGGTAAAAAGTCTGTCTAAAACTATTAGAAATAATAATTTGACTAATAGACTAATCTAAATGAGTTCTGACTAGTCGACTTGTAAAATAGTTAGTTGTGGCCCTAATTAAAACCTAATATACTGCAATAAATGTACAATGATAACGCTTGCGTAAAAACAGAAAATTAGTGCTATAGTTTGTCAGTTTAGGTGTGAGTTTACAACTATAGGCTCATGGCTGTGTGAAAATGGGTGTGAAATATATCACGCTAATGCTAAACAAAAGAGGATTTTGTGCTATATCTATGTTGCATGCATCAGTTAACTGTAAGACTTCATTAAAAAGTCAGACATTTAATAACTGCTGTATCTGCTTAAAAGTTTTATTATGAAAGAACACAGTAGCAGCAATGGACAATGTGAATATATTCTAGATGTTAATCCCAAACCTGGTTAAATGGAGAAAGTTACATGGGAATCCAGTCTATAAACTCAGACTCAACCTACAACATTACGTTCATCTGAAAAATACTATTTTGACTAGAATTTTAATAGATTTACATAGGTATGAGATTAGTCCTATAATGTAATGGGTATTATTTTTGTGCTATATTTTAATATATTATGGGCAAAAACCGATGTGCGCCAATTTCAGTCCTGGATAAATGGAGAAAGTTTCACTATAAAGACCATCCATTTTGTAAACGCTGTCCAAATGAAAAAAAAAACAAACAAACAAAAAACAAAAAACGTTTAATAGATATTCATAGTCAAAAATATTCGATATACTATATTTTTAACGAAGTATATTAGGAGCAAAATGTGGTTTGTGCTAATCCCAAACCTGGATAAATTAGAATGTGAATGTGAATTTACCTCTGCATAAAAGAAAAGCAGATGGTATTCTTCTGGTACATTGAAGTTATCGACTAAAGAAACCATTTTTGCCTCCAACTTGCTCACAAATACAGCTTGAGGCAATAAAGTGAAACAGCGGTGCCTGTAGTTCTCCCACAGTAGAATAAACTGACAGAGGTATGTGTGAAGGGCTAATTCAGGAGAGTGTTCACAGTTGCAGCGAGTTAACTGTAAAGTGTTGTGACAGTGATATAAACACTGAGCTGTTAATTAGACAGAGGTGAACTTCAGGGGGCAGCATCTGAGCCGAGGAGAGAGACAGGAGACAGGCACAGAGATAGGAGAGGTACGAAGCATAGTATATGAGTTTGGTTATGGAAAGCTGGTTTAATATTTACATGACGGTTTTTCCATGGCTTTGGGCATGCAAGCTCTTTACACCAACACATCACTCACCCTTTCACACACACACATATAACCACTACTGTAGGGTTTACATTACATTACATTACACTGACTTACATTCATTTCCTGGGGAATGATCCAAACCATACTTGCCTAAACCTTAACCTAAATCCTAACATTAACCTATTTCAACTCATATCTGAACTTAAAGAAGACATATTGTGCTTGTGTCCGTTATATAGCTACAATCTATGACACCCATGGATCATTATGCTATAATTTGCACATTTTAAATCGCAGTATTCATCTAAAACGACTTAATAAAAGAAACAACTCAGCTGACTTCCACGTTAGAAAACTGCGGTGCCCAATGGGACCTGATGTCGCACCTCTGATGGATAGCTGCAGATCATGCTACCGAACAGCTGATTTTTCTTCATTTGTACCAAAATGACGATGCAACGCTGCCAAATCCTGTGCGTATCACTGATTAAGAAAATAAAATTGGAGAACGAAGTAAGTACATAGCAGTGAGCGTATGCTATTGGTGGTGATAACAGGAATTGATCGGCAATATGGCATCTTGAAAAGAAGCGATTAAGGACTGCTCAAACACGGTGAGGGGAAATAACTAACACAGTTAAAAGCTCTGAAAGGTGATTTTGTATAATAGGTCTGTTTTAAAACGCTGTTGTTGTTCTAATAATAATGTAATTACATCCTGGGGACCTGATGTTTGTCCCCATAAGGGAGGTTCCAGTGGTGCGAGCGTGTGTACAGATTTTAGTCCCCACAATATGACAAACACATGGCCGCCAGTGTACGCAGACGTCGCATGCCTTGCCCAAGGAGACAACAACAGTATGAGAGCTTGGCTTGAACTGCAAACGTTTGGGTCTTGAATAATAAGTGAGTCAGTGTGAAACTGATTTGTTCTCTGTTCCCTGCAAATAAGGTGTGATCTGCCTGTGGCCCATAACTTAGGGATTTAGGGGATAGGCGCCTAAAGAAGATTTTGAGGTACCCAACATGCTCTATGTAATTGTTTTATTGGCGTAAGACCAAATGTTTTCATAGCAAGTCAATAGTTCTGCCTGATAATATATTGATTTTGATATTAAAAGTACCGTATTTTCCAAGTATAAGTCGTACCAGCCAAAAAAATGCATAATAATGAAGAAAAAACACATATTTCACATATAAATCGCATCTGAGTATAAGTAAGTATAAGTCGTACCAGCCAAAAAAATGCATAATAATGAAGAAAAAACATATATTTCACATATAAATCGCATCTGAGTATAAGTTGCACCCCCGGCCAAACTATGAAAAAAAGTGCGGTATGTAGCGTTTTTTACAACACTGTCTACTGTTCCTAGCAATTTGAACGCAAACTAGGTAAATTTGCAGCTTTGCGTTCAAAAACTGAGTGTGCGCTGCCTTCAGCAACTATAATTTCAAGTACTATGTGACATCGCACAAGACTCCCCTAATTAAAGACAGGGGTTCCGGATTCCAAACCTCCTCCTCCCCCCTCATTGTTTTTCTTTAGTTCTCCAGGCACTTCCCAGTTTAGCAGCTCTATTTGAAATGTGGTTGTGGGAGGACCTTAGGTGTTTAGTCCCACTTCAATGCATAATCAAAACATAAATGATAGTTGTAGTGAATTTCCTAAAACCGGTCGAGCCTGTGAAGCAGAAATAAACACTTTTATAATACTAGTCAGGCATAGAGGCCTGTATGGGGAATGTGCCGGAGGAGGGATAGTGCAGATTACAGAGTCTGAAGTCATAACTCTGCACACGGTAAACATTCAGATGACTTTATCAGTCACAGTAGACTTGAGATCGCTCTATGCAAACACAAGTGGAGCGCTGCCTTTCCGCTCTCAATAAACAGAATTTCCTATGGGGCAGTGGTCGTGTGCACAGTCTACATCCTGACGAGCTGAGAGGAAACATCAGTCAACAAACGCACAAGGACACTACGGAAAAAGACATAAAACACTATGGACATGGAAATGATAAGAATGCAGGTTACGACGCTAAGTGATAGGCCTCAAGTTAAGTGGAAAGTCAGGATGTGGAGGACAACTTGGTTTTTACAGCCTTAAAAAAGTGGAAAACAGGAGTGGTTCATTTAAAACAGTTTGCAGCTGTCCAAAGTTATTCCTCACTCTCCTAATGCGTTCCGAGCATCCTAATTATTCACAACGTTTGTAAGCACAACCTCCAGAGGCCAGAGTGTTACCATTCACGGTAAAGCTAACAAAAACTAGCATGCAAACAGTGCACTTCCTGGTTTCTGGAGGATAAAAACAGTCTGTGTACATCCCCTATCTGGAAAAGTGCTTTAAATGTTAAATGTAACTTATGTTAACATTGCTGCGTACCGAGTAGTACCAGTAGTAGTAGTAGTAGTAGTAATAGTAGTAGTGCTTAATTATGTGTTTACATTTTAGAATTTTTTTAATCTAGAGTCATTCTTCATTCGATCTTGGATTTTATCTGGAATAGTCTTGGGTTGGATCTGGTTTATTCCTTGGTCCAATACTTGGCCTAGTTTATGGTGCAGAAAGTCCTTTGTTTGCACTCTGAAAGTCAAATACTTTCTGGGTATGTGTTGTTGAAAATCACTGATCTATTACACTTTAAATGCTGACTTTTTCTCACAGCAGTTTTAGCACTTACCTTTAACAAGGTGACGTACATAATTCACACATTATTATTTATGTATCCTCACTTTCCCAGAAAAATAACACGAGATTTGAACAGGTTTGAGCCAAGATGTACAACAAGAATTAAAAGTAAGGATGTCACAATATAAAAAAATTTAGATATGATTATTGTGAGGAAAAATAGTGCAATTTTATGATTATTCATGATTCTTGAAAAAAAATAAAAAATACAACATTCAGATTGTATTTTTTATTTATATTATATAGGCTATATTTTTCACAATAAAACATACATATCTTTGATATCACAATAAGAGTCCTTAGTCTTTTAAAGTTCAATAATAATAATAATTATTATTATTATTAGTAGTATATTAATAGCCTTTTTCTTCTGCGTACATGCCATACACATGCACTAAGATCCACTTAATACTTTTACATAGAGATCGCAGTTTATCAAATGTAGCAGTTTTAAAGCACATTTGTTTTGTGCCGTGAGCCTCATGACACCACTGGACCACTTGATTCTGGGGACTGGACACATATTTTTTACCTTTACTTTGACAACGCGCAATGGATAATTATCTCAAAGATTTAGCTGGATCACATGATCACATAGTGTGGATGCAACTCCTGGACTTCTGCCTTTTATTTAGTGGTGAATGACAGGCCGGCCTCCATTCAGAAATACACACGGGCGCGCGCTCAGTGTGTGTGACTCACATTGCATTCGCATTGCACCTTGAGAGACGTTTCTGCAGTATACGGTAGGTTCTAAAACCCCTACAATTAACGTAGCGTGTGCAAGAATATTTACAGTATTTGAAAAATCTGTTAATCTTGACATCCCTAGTTAAAAGTGTATAAAGAAAGAAGGAAAGAACAGGAAGGAATTTAAAGGTTTTTATTAGGAAGTTGTGGACTTTCAAAGTAACAGTCAAGAAAATGTCAAATTTCAACAACAATTTTAAACAGGTTTCAGATTAAATAAGACCATGTAGTTTAGGATGTGGAGCGATTATTAGTTTAAAATTGTTAGAAGAAAGAAGGAAAGGAATGAATGTATAGGTTTTTATTAAGATGTGAAATCTCAGTGGAACAAGGTAGATATTGTGAAACTTCAGCAAATAGTTATTGTCAGTATTATTCAGTTACAAAATGTAGTAGTAGGAGTTGCTGTGTTACAAGTGGCTCATTCAGTGTACCAAATAATCTCACAGTACTAGCAACGCCAACAAAGCCATTATCACTATTGTGCTGTGTATCACCAAAGCAAACCTGTTGAATGGACCTAAAATAGCAACGTTATAAGATTATTATATTGAAGAATTGCCCTGACTATTTAAATAGTTTATAGTAAAATGGTAGATGGAATTTACAGCTTGAGCTAGGGCAGTGGTTCTCAAACACTTTTTCACCTCAAATACAATCTAAGGCTGAACAGTGCCAAATCAAGTCCACATCAGGACTAAACTGAGCCCTAACCAAGAGTAAACCAGGACAGGACTGCACCTCAAGAAAATATTTGGCCTTATGAGCGTCACTAGACCTAAACCAAATTTAAAACAGTTTGTTATAATAGTTCTAAACAAGGACCAACTCAAAGGAGGACAAAAATGTTGATCAAATTGACTTTAAGGGTGCGTTCACACTTTTCCTTGTTGAGTTCTGCTTTAAGCCCAGTTTAGTCCTGATGGTAGACCTGCTTTGGTCGTGTTCTAGTCCTGGTTTGGCCCTGTTCTAGTCCTGGTTTATGGTGCATTCCAGTCATCCTCGTAGGTTGGATTTCTCAAATATATATTTGTAAATGACGACTGGAATGCGCCACGATCTCGGAATTTCTACTCGGAAAATCAGAACATTTCAGAGTCCAAGTTAGAAAATCCAACATGGCGGCACCCTGCATTTTACTGATAAAGTTTGATATCCGACTGTACAAACATTGATTGTATTTGTGTTATTTTCCCTTTAGTTGCTTCCTCCTGTGGACACGCTTCTGTGAACCTGCTCCTGCACAGCAGTTGAGCCTCTGCAGTTATAAATGCGCTGTCATGCTCAGTTATGCTAATGCTGCTAACGTGTACAGGCCGCTAATGTCAACAAAAGTAGAAATTCACTCTCAAACATTGCTTATTAAGTGTTAATGTCGTAAGAATGTCTGGGTCACTAAATTAACTTACCGTAATTGGATCCTCATTTTGGCTGATTTAAGCTCTTTCCTCGTAGTTATTACTTTATTGAATCTTTACTGTAATATACTGGTCATTGTTTTTTCGATTTGACAACTGGAACAGACATCCGATGTTGAACTCAGAGATTATGTCATTCCGAGATCCGCGTTCCGAATTCCAAGGGCAACTGGGATGCAGCATTAGTCCTGGTCTAGTCCAGGTTTAGTTCCAGATTTAGTCTCAGTTAAGTCCCTATTTTGATGTGGGAGTGGGAATGGACCTTAAGAAAATATTTGGCCTTCCAAGTACCACCAGATCTATACCAGGTCTAAACCAGAATTATTATACATCTAAACTAGGGCTAAAATTGGTCTGCATGCTTATGTAATAGTTATAAACAAGGACTAAGCCATAGAAAACTGACTCTAAACTTAGCAAATATTTGAATGCCCCACAGTTTGAGAACCACTGGTCTAGGGAGAGTTCCAATCCGAGCTGCTTACCATTTCTCGGGGCAGGAACATGTCTTCTTGCCTTAGGACCACAAGGCTGACGCTCTCTCCCTGACGAGTGCTGCGGAGCATAGTGACCAGCTCCTCCTGACCCACGCCCGTGATGTCAACTCCGTTCACCTACAACAGGGAAATATGTTAGAATTATTAATGAATAATGGATGATAGTCTTGTAGTTGTATATATCCTTACAATGACATTTAGTGTATGTAGGAATCTTACAAAACAGTTTGGCGCCACTTTATAATCACTACACCTTAATTAAGAGTGATTCAGGCTTAAACTACCTTCACCTACCAGATCAAAATATTATAATATATCTTTGGAATGGGAAAAGGTCTCACAATTGTGTTATTTTATATTTTTAACCACTTAAATGTCTTCCTAGCATATGCTTCTAGCCTCCTACTAATTAAAAGAAAGTTATAAAAAATCATAACCACACCCTAATATACCGTATTTTCCGGACTATAAGTTGCACTTTTCTTCATAGTTTGGCCGGGGGTGCGACTTATACTATACTGATGGATTTATATGTGAAATATATAAGTCGCACCCCCGGCCAAACTATGAAGAAAAGTGCAACTTATAGTCCGGAAAATACGGTATATTAGGGTGTGGTTATGATTTTTTATAACTTTCTTTTAATTAGTAGGAGGCTAGAAGCATATGCTAGGAAGACATTTAAGTGGTTAAAAATATAAAATAACACAAATCAAATCTACATGACTTTAACCATCTCACTGAGCACATGTGGAACACCGTGCAGCACATAAACAGCAGTTGTAAAATTCCAGCAATCTGTCTTCTATTTTGAAAACCCAGCTTTTTCCTCATGGTAGGAGACATAGACAAGTAGCATTTATTGAGCACTGAAATGTTGGCAGCACAATAGTGATACATAGGCCGCTGGGCTTAAGACTGCTCCAGGCTCTGAGTACTGGAGAGAGCGCTACTGTCAAGATGTGATTTTGAATCCAGCAAACAAAAGAAGTGCATACAACATCCACGGATTTGGGGTGGCAAAGGTTTCACGTTTTTCTTTTCTGTAAAACATTTGAAAGACACTGCAAGGTTTACTGTTGTCAGTCTAGGTACATAGTTTATTCATGTTTGAACTAGTAATCTTTGCCTTCTTGTTTTAGCCTCAAGCTAACCTAAAATTTGTAACGGTGTAAGCCTGGTTTTCGCTAAATATAAAATATCACTATGGGTTTCAACACTGTATGATGGGCAAGTTAACTGCTGCCTGTTAAAATAATGATTGTATCATCAAAACGTTGACTTTTTTTTGTTCTTCAAATTGAAAATTGCGTTACCACAGTACCATATCATTAAAGGTCAAATTAGACAAAATGATTTGGAATATTGGTGGCCCAGTGTGATTATAAATAATAATTCAATAATAAGTCAGTAACACTTTAGTTCAGAGACCACATATTAATCACTAACAAAGTGGTAATTGTATGTTAATTAGGTTATCGTGCTATTAGTATTAGCATTGATCATAGACTGTATATATATTAATGGCCATAGCTAACGCACTAGCCGCGTTCCAGACAGGAAGCAATTATGGGCGCACTTCTGGCTCCATCGACTCTGGCTCCAGACAACTTTACGTTGAAAAATTGTCACCCCTCTCTCTGTAGCTGCTGCAGTGAGCCTCGTCATTTTGGTGGCATTGTCCATGAATCAAGATATGAACATTAATAACACACAAATCAGGCGCCTTCTTTCCCTGAGGTCGCTCCCGCTAGCGTTAGCAACTCGAAACCTGTTGCTAAGTGCCAGTTCCCTACTAAACCAGCGGTGAGGACGGGAAGGGCCGTTGCCTTCAACAACCTCGCTCCGGATTGACGCTTTGGTTACTAAGATAGTCGTGGTTGGAATTCCAACTGTGGAACTCTGCTCCAAATTCGCCCCTACAACTGCTCTAGCCTCGATGAGCTTCATTTGACTGGAGCCGAACACTATGGGTGACGTCACACTCAGACCACTTCTTTATACAGTCTATGGCATTAATAAAACAATTGCTTAAGTTTATAGTATGTAAAAAAACATCTACCGCTAATAGTCAGATTAGGTTCATTAGGTCTTCTGAAAGTAAAAGTATAATCTATATAATGTTTCCCCTACCATTATATTGGCAGGGGATTATGATAAAATGCATACTAATGCTTAGTGGCACTTTGTAAGTAAACAAAATGCAAGCCAAACCTAGCAGTTTAGATAAAGCTGTTGGCATCATTTGTTTCACATATATTAGTTGAACATGGGTTAGGCTCATGGATGGTTAGGCTGTGTAAAGCTGTGAGTAGAGGTGCTGTTTGCTCCGGTGTGACAGTTGTACTGATTTTGTCTGCCTGTTTTAATTCAGAAGCACAGCACAGATAACTGTGGCCTATTAGTTCATATCTTATAGAATTCATAACAGCAAATGATAAGGCCTGAATGTACAATTAAACAGTCTATGAACTCACTTAATTAAAAGGCTCAGATTTCATGAAATATGTTTATAAGTTGCTTTACAGCCACTTAATTGTTAAGATTTAAAGAAAACAATGAAATAATATTACCAATAATTATAAATCTATATAATCTATATAATCTATAGGTATATAGATTATGTGTGAGCACGTGATCACCAAACCCCCTCTGCCAAAGCAGTGAACCTAGGGGAAAGACTGCTATATTTCAGTAAAGTATAATCTATAGCTAATAATGCTATAATGAACACTACTTAAGAGTACAACGGGAAGAAAATAGTTAAGGGCTAAATACTTGTAAACTATGGCCATAGTTAAAAGTATTAATAAGGGTTTAATACATAATTAAGCACTTATTATGCATTTTACTATTAGTTAACCAATAATATGGTCCCTAAACCTAAATAAGTGTTGCCAATAATACACAGATAAATATATAGATAATAATGGTTAATAATGGTTGTTTAAATTTCCCTGGTATCATTATTAATTCACTCCACATTCTCATCCGCAGCTGCCCTGGGACTGACTAACGTACCTCCAAGATGCGGTCTCCAGACTGCAGGCGTCCATCTTTGACGGCCGCTCCACGAGGCAGAATGTTTTTGACCAGAATTGGCCCGGGACCATGGACTGAAGAATCTCTGGTCACCACAGTGAAACCAAGACCCTCAGAACCTACAGAACAACAAATATCAATGAGAATTCTAATGTTAACTGCCATGCATTATTTTTGTATGACCGCACACGTAGTTCGACAATAGTTCATCACTGTTCTACATCACTATGCTATGAGTATCACCACAGCAAACAAATGAACTGCTGTTAGGAGGGACTAGTTTCAACTAAAACAGAAATAACTAATGCCTTGAACATCCACGGACAGCCAAAAGGTTGTCAGATTTAAAAGTGAACTCTTTTCAGTGTGTGGGATCATGGTATAAGTGGATTAAACAACTAAGAGCAGTGTGTTACACTGTTTTAACCAGTGGTGGAAGAGGTACTCAATTGTGTTACTTAAGTAAAAGTACAGATACTGGAGCAAAAAATACTCAAGTAAAAGTAAAAGCATCACATGAAAAAAAATAAAGTAAAAGTATTAAAGTACCCGTTTAAAAATGTACTTAAAGAGTAAAGTAAAAGTACTTGAACATCCACGGACAGCCAAAAGGTTGTCAGATTTAAAAGTGAACTCTTTTCAGTGTGTGGGATCATGGTATAAGTGGATTAAACAACTAAGAGCAGTGTGTTACACTGTTTTAACCAGTGGTGGAAGAGGTACTCAATTGTGTTACTTAAGTAAAAGTACAGATACTGGAGCAAAAAATACTCAAGTAAAAGTAAAAGCATCACATGAAAAAAAATAAAGTAAAAGTATTAAAGTACCCGTTTAAAAATGTACTTAAAGAGTAAAAGTAAAAGTATTTTGCGCAGAGTTTGAGATCTAATAAAGCTTCAAATGTAGTGATTTTGATAAAGATTTGTGCAGGATTTTGTTTAACATAAACAACTGATTTATTTATTTATTTTTTGTATACAGTGTTTGCTCGAACTATGAATGTGTTAAAAATAAACCCCTCAGCATTTTCAGCAGGTATCTGTACTTTACTTAAGTACAGTACTACTACTTTTACTACTTTTACTTCGTTACGTTCCACCACTGATTTTAACGCTGCGAGTTGTGGTGTTCTAGACTCCGCATCAGTGAGTTAATATAATGTAACACACTGCTCCTTGTTTAATCCTTACTTAGTCATTGGGCACATTTACATGACCAGTAGAAATCATGGCTAGAATAATCAAATAACCCAATAATTTGATTTTTTTTTTTATCAGAAATCTGATTGTCAAACAACACCTAGTGACATATCTGTTAATCACAAGATTTTTAGACGCCAAAGTAAATTTTCGATTTTTATCATTTTCTCTTTCTTCTTCTTTCTTCATTGTCCCATTAGTTTGTCATTTTTGCATAATTTCCCTTGCTAAAACCTGCACAGGTGTGAAGATTACTCACATCAGATGTAATTGTTTACATGACATTTCAGTAATCTGATAACTCCAGAAATCAGATAAGGATCAGATTTTTGGTGTGCATGTAAACATAGCCCCTGTTTGTCCTACCTGTTATTTTTAGTTTTTGTTTTTATGTTCAATTCTCCCCCCTCCAATTCAGCCTGGGGTTTATCCCGTTAACAAATACTACAATTTGCACTACCAATAATCTATAAAAAGCCACATCATTTCCTGTTGAGTGACACTGCTGTGAAAAGTTCAAGATCCACCGCTGTAGGTAATACAAGTCAACATCAAAAACACATAAAGCCATCTGAGGACTGTTAACTTTGTTCTTTCCCATAGAGACGCAGGGTTAAAAGCTAAACCTGGAGGAGATTGTGCGTTCCTGTTGCTTAAAGCCCTTTAGCTATAGCTTGTGGCGATATTTTCTAGTGTGACGAGTTGAGTTCAGCCGTGGGGCAAAAACCGGCATGAAAAAAAAGGGGGAAAAAAAATGAACAAGAGCAACCAAGTGTGAATGAAGACCGAATGTGCTGGAAAAGGCCTAGATTAAAACCGTAAAACCCATAAGAGTTTAAGTGTGTGGATGGCTTATAAACATACATGTATGCACAAAATGACCACACGAGCGTGTAGTGCGATATAGTGGAGCAATGGAGAGTGCAGTGCTGCTTTATAGACCTCATTTAGTCTGGTCTCTTTAGCACCGCAGAGTCAGCACTTTGGCTAGCTATGAATTCATATCAGCAGAAATGAACAGATCAATAAAGACTTAATAGACCCTGAAGAGAGGGAATCA
>KN471321.1:5404-18991 GCA_000787095.1 Periophthalmodon schlosseri | reverse complement strand
GAAGGACAGTGGGCCAAAGAATGACAAAAAAGAGACGTTACAGAGGACAATAGAATGGATACAGGCTAGGAACAACAGGTTTAATATAGACTTATTTGACTATAGATTTCTGCTATATTCTGGGGTTTTGGCGTTCTGTTTGTGAATGATATTTTGAAGGCTTGCTCATTCAAAAGATATAATATTTTGTTTTTAAATGCTACAACAACAACAGTGGTAGATTCTAATGACTCTCAAACCCATGGATATATTGTTTCCCCCAGATTGTGTTGAAACTATGGTGGCTTATTGGTGATCACTATTTGAATATAATTTTATGCCCCCAAAAAAAACCCAAAACAACAAAAACGTCACTTCTTTTGTAGACTATAAGGGCACCATAGCGTCTTTATTATTGTAAGACACTATATTTGAGGGCTGAAAATTACTGGACAGATATATTGTTTTTACTACCAAAAATAACATTGGTCATACCACAATATAATATAAGTTCTGGCTTAGACGTAAATGTGAAAATTGTCTATTCACATCCTATACGGTTTAATGTTCAAGCAATTTAATGCAATTGAATAGAACAGTGTCTCTGATTTATATTGTGCTTGCAAACGTCACAATATTTCTGTAGCCACAGCAGCCCTGTGGCAAACTGACAGCGATGTGGCTACCATTCTACAACCATCCCACTTACTCTTACTTACCCTTTGGAAAAGTGTAGTCCTGGTTTATTTAGATGCACTTATTATTGCTTTGCGCTGAGCGAGTCCCCCATTTCTGTAAGTTTATTTCATCTTTGCGTGAAATCGTAAACTGTATATGTTTGCAAAATTCAAACCCATCAAATTCTGTGGAGACATATTTTGGTGTTGTGTTCTACTGGGTTATGTATTTCAATTACATTTCACAAAGGGCCTTCGGGATGCACATTTATGATTTGAACACAGTTTGCAATGAACAATAATATCAGATTCACAATTGAACAAATGAAGCTTGCCAACATGACATCAGACTTTATTACGCCTCTGATGGGAATGAGTCACCAGGTTGCAATTCAAACTATGATTTGAAATTAATTGCAAATCATAAGAGCTGTATTGTTTTATTCCTCTTGCACTAATTAGACATTCTGTAGCGAAGTCTAGACAGATGCGTTTCATTTGATGCCGTTGTTGACTCTGGTGGTTGAGAACGGCGATTACCTTTCTTCAAATCGATCCTCAGTCGTCTCCCTCCGCGTTTACCGGACACGAGACTAGACAGGCCAGGGCTTTTCCTGGAGTGGGGGCTCTGACTTCTGCTCCTTGGGGCCTGTGTGGAGAATGATAGTGTTAAAATGTTTGGAGGTGGTCTATTCTTTCTTTTTGTTCTTCACCATAGCAACAGTTCCAATTCTTCATCATTCCACAACCCATAGATATTCACAGGTTTCAACTTATTATATGCAAAATGTTGAGGGCTATTCCATCCATTTAAAATATAGTTTAAAGTTTGATTTACGTAACTGGACCGCAAGGAAAAAAAGGTTATAAAAAATTGGTAAGCTAGCAGGTAATTGAAATATATTCAGTTTGTAAGCCTACATACTTCAATTACATAACCTAAGAGGTAGATAGGTTTCCCGTTTCTTCCTATAACAGGCAACATTTTAGGGATTTTTCACCACTCAAAAGATAGGGCATTTTGTTTTAAATTGTTATCGTATTTTCCGGAGTATAAGTCGCACTGGAGTATAAGTCGCACCAGCCAAAAAATGCATAATAATGAAGAAATAAAACATGTTTCACATATAAATTGCATCTGAGTATAAGTCGCACCCCCGGCCAAACTATGAAAAAAAGTGTGACTTATAGTCCGGAAAATACGGTAGTTACTATAGCAACGGTCCTAGTTTTTCATCATTCTGAAACTCATAGATACATAAGTAACAGTAAAATAAGGAAATTGGGACTAAACTAGGACTAAAGCAGAACTAGACCAAACCAAGTACCGTATTTTCCGGAGTATAAGTCGCACCAGAGTATAAGTCGCACCAGCCAAAAAATGCATAATAATGAAGGAAAAAAAACATATATTTCACATATAAATCGCATCTGAGTATAAGTCGCACCCCCAGTCAAACTAGGAAAAAAAGTGCGACTTATAGTCCGGAAAATACGGTAGACATCAGGACTACAGTGGGCACAAACCAGGACACGTGTGAACGCACCCCAAAGGCAATGTTGTTCTTTAAACTAATACAATTTTGTCCAAAGTAAAATGTATTTATTTATTTTATTTTCCATACTGACTACTCTAGGTTGTCAGTGTTATAGTAGAAGCATATTACACAACCCTGAGGTCTATGGTATTGACGCTTTCAGCTTCCTGTTTATAAGTTACATTTTGAGGACTTTTTTCCCCATTTAAAAGATATAAGATTTCTATTTCATCTTTTATATAATTTATATTTTATTGTGTTGCTTGAATTGTTAATCGCTATGGCAACAGTCCTCATTTTGAAAGCCATTAAAGGGCTTAGAAAGTTAGTATCTTGCATTAACAACCAAGTACAAGTCTCGTATTATTTGAATCATAATATCTTTGTATGCAAATGGCCAGCTGTAACCAAGCAAAACCCTTTTCCAAAAAAAAATATATCTACATTTGTTTAGTTATATTGCTTGGACTTACACAAAAATATCATGTTTAAAAATATGAGTCCCTAAGTCCTGTCTTGACGTCCACAGTCCATTTACTCTTCTCGTCTGACTTTGGCGACCAGAAAAACTCACGATAATCACTTGTTGCTTAGTAACTGTTGCCCGCGCCAGCTGTTTCACATCGCCATGGAGACGTGACGATAAAATTACACGTCTTTCCACAGTAAAAAAAAAAAGGTTTAAGAGTGAAAAGCACATGAAATAATATGAACTTTGCCAATCCAGGGAGAGTTTAATATTAAAAAGCAGCTTTAAAATCTCAAAGGAAAAGAAGGCTATGAGCAGAAAGGATTAGGAATTAAAAATAGTTCATTACTTCTCAGTTTAATCAAATTTATTCACTGTGTAATCGAACAAATTCATCGAGGGATTAGGATTTTCATTATAAAGTACCTGGAAAAGTCATACTCTTAAGCCACGCTCCTAAGGCTCTGGGCTGGGAGCCAGATAGGGACATGGGAGATTTGATATGGGTCGCAGGATAAACGAAAAAGGTATTCGTCCATATGTAGTAGGCTTGTCTGGTATATATAGCTTATCAGTTTTTAGTGATTAGTAGAAAATACTCACTAAAGATAGGAAATTGTCAATATCGTTAAATGCATGTGAGAACATTTTGATTATGGGGAAGCAGTGAGTGAGCAGGGGTAGTTTGTACATGTCTGCAACTGTCTAAAAGTGAATTCCTTTAACGTTAAAAATGTTTTGTTTGTTTGTTTGTTTGTTTGTTTTTGGAGGGGGGCGTTCTTTTGTTCTATCTTTGCTCTCTTTATGTAAATATACATCTATAAATATTTAAATAATTTAAAAAATGTTCAGTCATTTTAGATATAGAAACTAGAGCTGCAAAAAGGAAAAACGTCTTTCTGGAGTATATTTTTTATACAACAATGGAACTGATAAAATAAAAAAAAAAAAAAAAATGTATAGTAAAAACATTAGGAAAAATAACTTTATTGAAAGTCCTATACCAGGGTTAATTGTGGTCTTAGGTTGTCTTCCTGTTTAGTCATGCTTTATACTTGGTTTGGTCCTGTTCTAGACCTGATTTAGTCTTTTTCCAGTCTAGGTTTATTTCCAGGATTATTCCCAGTTTTGTTCCAATTTTAATGCGGTGTTAAGCACCACAAGTGTGAATGCACCCTTAGAAGAGACCCGCATTAGTCCTCTTTAGGTCCTGGTTTAGTCCTTATTTAGACTTCATTTAAACCTGACTGAGACATTATCGGGTGGTACTTGTAACGTCTGATATTGACAAATCAGTCTTACACGGGCTGGAGCTTCCACTGGCACAGCGTCTTCTGGTATCCTCATGGCTGTACCGTCTTGGGGTCTGAACACTGGTTTGGCCTTGACAGGAGGAGGGGGGGGGTCTTTGGATTTAGGCACCCGGGGACTGCCCTCTGAACCTGTGGTGTTGTTGAAGAGCTGTCCAATCAGACTCTTCTCGTATCGCTCTCTGTTGGAGGCTGATACCACCTCCAAACGGACAATAGGGGAACGCATGGCCTGCCGAAATATCTCCTGGGCCCTAGATAAGGAAAAGAAAAAAGAAAAGAAAAAAACATGAAAATATATGACAGCGCTATAGATTCCCAGAAAGGACCAGACATTGACTAGCCCATGTTCATTTATTAATTTAATATTGCTTTAGGGGGTAAAACTAAAACTTAAGACTTGACATATGGTACACACAGCATTAACATTGTATAAAACATCTATAAAAGGTATTCAGTTCAATTCAATTTTATTTATATAGCACACTTAAACACAACTTCAGCTGCCCAAAGTGCTTCACAAAAAAAGTCTACAAAAAACAAGCATAGTTGTTGTAAAATAAATTGTTGAGTGTTTGTCCACTGATCCGAAGGTTGACGGTACAAATGCCGTTCACGATATAAACATCGCTGTTTGAGGGGTCAGATCCACTGACCCACAGGATGTTGGTGCGATTCCAGCTGCCTCAAATTAATACTGTTGTTGTGTCCTTGGGCAAGACACTTAACCCACCTCGTCCCCAGTGTCTGACTGGTGTGTGAATGTGAAGGTGAAAAAATGTGACCATTTACCACTTAACATCTACAGGTGTGTAGATATTACTATAAGAAAACTATTTAATACAGTTTTACACAGGCAGTAGTGCAGTAGTTCCATGCCTACTCCCACTACTACAGCACACAGCCGCTGTGTCCTTGAGCAAGACACTTAAACTGCTTCCCTCTCAAGTGTTTTGTTTTTTTTGGTTGTTTTTTTTTTAAATCATACATTTCTATGACATAGCTTACAAATGTATGTATATATATTTACAAGGACTGACCAATCAACTAGAAAATACTGGTCAACTTGAATGCAACAGAATACATTTTAACATACCTACATATTAACTATTACCCCTTAAAAAGTACTGAATTCATGAATTAAGTGAATATGTATTATTTTGGTCCTATTAACAGCCAATCATAACACCCAGTTCTTACAATTGACCATATACAATATGGGAGTGCGGTAGCTACAGCACCATCATATAGCTTCCCACCATAATAATATCCATTTATTTTAATTACCTGTCTTCATTAGTTGCTCAAATGTATAACAAAAGCTGCATTGTTAATAACTGCCATGAAGTGCAGAAATACCGACAGTCTATGAGAAAGCAGACACACACCTGCACAGTCGGCCATTGGACTCCTATGGTCAATAAAAGAGATCATTTTGCAGATAATCATAATTATGAGATTATGCTAAGTATGTTAGAGGAAGCAGTGTGTCAGGAGCTATCGGCATAAACCATTACTCACTTCAGAAATCCAAGAGAGACAATCTGGTTTATTCACTGTTATTGGATTAAAGCCTCATTGTATCCCTCCTAGATTATTATTGGATTCATAATGACCATAATGTGTCCGTAACAAGAGATTAGGTCCACAATATCATATGTATAAAGTATTCATATTGTAATTTATGGAATATTAGACTTAAAAACATGTTCTTCTTTGTGAGGACTATGCATATATATGTAATGGTAATACATATACCAAAATGGACTGACATCAGTTATTAAATAGCCTTTTAAAAGTTCCATAATTTGGGTGAAAATGCAGCTAAACTCTCATGGTAGGTCTGTGAAATAAAATTAAATTGAAATTCATTTTGGTCTTAAAATGATCTACATGATCCTCGTTTTTTTTATTTTGCTATTGTGTCCGTAAATCAAGATATGAACATTAATAACAGGCAAATCAGGTGCCTTCTTTCCCCGACCAGCGGTGCGGGAGGGAAGGGGCGTTACCTTCATCAGCCTCGCTCTGGATTGGCTCTTTGGTTGCTATGATACTCGCGATTGGAATTCCAAATATGGAATTCGGCTCCAAATTCGTCCCTATAACTTCTAGCCTTGATGAGGTTCATTGGGTGGAGCCGAACGCTATGGGTGACGTCACACTTCTTTAGTCCACTTCCTTATACAGTCTATGGTCCTGACCCACTGTACCCCTTTTTTACAATATTTTGCACCCCTGATTTACATATTAAACCCATTGCTCTAGAAGGACAGTCTCATAAATGCCTGTATCACACCTTGTTGAATGACACTTGTGCTGGGCTCATTGTACTAAAGCTACAATGCGGAACAATAACATTAGATGGAGGGGCAGATTGGTGTCGTCCAGGGGCCATTGTGTAAAGATGATATCATTATGGCCTCTCTCAGTGTGTGCTGTGCTTGTGTAAAAGAGATATCCTAATCAAACAGGCTCCTTCAGCAAAGCTGCCAACAGGGAACAATGGAGCTGTGTATGTGTGTGCTACAGTGTGGACACAAAGAGGACGACCGATGGCCTACTTGAAGAGAGGTGGGTACATTTGTGTTATTCAGAGGGAAAAAAAACAAAACTGAATAATTATTGAATATATTTGCGGATTATACAACATCCAGCGACGTAGAAGGATGGGTCAAATGAAGGATAAATTGCAAGATAGATGCAATAGAAGCTAGCGGGAAGGTTAGTCTGTTGTGCATATTTTCCCCATCCCAGTCATTTTGATTTGCCAATACTTATAAAAGGTAATCTATTGCATGTCTTTTATTTAGTTGTGAGACTGTAGTCTGATTGGATCTGAATTTATCACAGTAAAGTAACATTTTTTAAGACAAAAAAAATATAGGTTTTAAAAACAGCTGTGAAAATGCAGTTTCTTTTTAGGATAGCCCATCTATTTCTAAGCAGTTCAGACTTGATTGGGCACATATGGCCAATAATAGGCCTACAGTGAAAATAACTAATTAAATAAGCTTGTATTTACAGTCTGTGCAGGCTGACCACAGCAAAATTGAAGATTCAAAGAAGAAATTGACGTCTTTCTGAACTGTGCTCCTTCAAACGATACATAACTGCATCAGTAGGTCGTTCTCATGGTAACTGCACAAATTCTACATCAACACACAGATGCCGTCTTTGTATTTTGAATAGGATACGCACCCTAGGTTTGCATATTTTCTGAAATCTATGTCCATTCACTTTTTTACGCGTGGGCAGGGGGAAGTACACTTGCAGTGCGCCCCCGGCTTAACTTTCGAGTTTGTGTAAAACCCATTAAAACCATTGTATATTTTCATGTACCAAACAAAATATGAAAGAAACCGGAACCATAATTTACCATTGCACAGACTGTCTCAGATGTAAAGTACAGAACATTATGCTCCTTATGTTACATGCATCTACACAAAGGAGCATCCACCTGTGTTTATGAACAATGGATTGAATCCCCCGCAGTGTTAATCCACTTACCTACAGCAAAGCATCAAACTCTGCTTGTCTAATCTCATTACCACACTCTAAACCGGACACGGATTATGGCAATGAATTAAAAGATGTTGCCATTGTAATCAAAAGCATCCACATCATTGATTTTTACAGTGACTAACATTTCCACAGGTGTGGTTTTGTCATTTCAGTGCACTGGTGAATACCCCAAATCCCATAATACTTCTTTACGAGCATTAATAAAAGGATAGGGACAATTTTGGGTAGACGCGTTTAGGGGAAGATTTATGTGAATGAACAAAACTATCCTCTGAGAAATCAAGGCTAGATCCAGATGAATTGGGTATTCTCAAAGCATCTGTCTCTTTAGTCGTGAAGGTGGTAGTACAAGAAAGACAAATAGGAAACTTCAAGAACTAAGAAAGGACAAATATACAGTACAGAGCCAATGGAAATTTTAAGTTCAGGGTTTAATGCTCTAACAATTATGTGGGAGGGAGTGTGCCACGTGCCAGTCTTAAGATGTTAATGCTTTGCCGGGAATGTTCCACACTATGACATTAAACATATCCTTCTATTTCTGTCTCCGCAAAAAAACAATCCTATAATTAAAATAGAAAATGCAAGATAGATGAGTTGAATGCCATACAGTGGAACATTCCTGGCAACGCAATAAAATCTCTATGGAGACAAGCTGTTGGGAGACCCTACCAAAAAGTTACAGAGTGCACCTTAAAAGCCATTTATATCCAAAAAAGGGTGTGGTTGTACAGATCTTTATTTTTTCTCACCGCAAAGATTTTAGTTTTCAAACCGAATTAGAAATGAATTAGAATGACTAAAATTATCTTGTTGTCTCAGCTGTATTTTCTATAGACATCATCTCCTCTACTGACCCACTGTATCAGAACTAGGCCTGTCATTATAAACACCATATCGACTTATCGTTCAATACATAAGCGATGGAACAATCATTTTTGTGGGTTAATATTTATCCTGGGTACTTTTTCTTTGTACCAGTGGGGAACTTTTTGGCATTGTTTGTACTTTTCTGAAGATTTGAGCTGTAGAAGGTTGTCAAAATAAATAGACATAAGTAACTATGCAGCTCATGTCCATTAAAAATACTGAACATATAGAATATTTTTGGGGGAAATCCTGCTTCAGGCTTTTCGTGTCAGTGGCATAATGGTTTTTAATATTATCGTTTATTGTCTATATTTTCTTCAGCAATATATCATATTTCAAAATCTGTTATCGTGACAGGCCTAGCCTGAACGTACAGTCTTTGGACCATCTCGCAGTTATCCACGAGCCATGACCAAACGCTAGTCCTCACATTACCGAAATATAACCATCTAATTAAAGCTACATTACTAACAGGCTAACAAAACAACAAAGGAACTAACAGAACAGAAACATAGAAACCTTTACCTTTAATGACGCGCTAGTCATCTGAAAAAGACCATGTATTTTGATATATTCTATACTATTGAAAATTAAAACACAGCGGCTGGTATTTAACGTACAAAGGAGTGACATTTCAAAAGGTCAAGTATAGCATAAGAGCTTAAAGGGGGAAATGCTGCTAATTAAATATTGCTAAAATGATGTACCATAAATTGTCTGAATCGGTCACAATAAAAACCAAGGGCAACCCAAGGAAGGACAGGATAATAAAAGGGTTGTACTGTATGCTGGCTCTGTGAGAGGTTTAAATCATGTCAGATGTAATTTCTCACTAGTATGGGGCCTAATGGGGACTAAAGCAGAGGTGGTACTCACTGGCTGAATGACTTGTCCATGAGGTCGGTGGTATTGATCTTGACGATGCATTCATCCTCCACGAAAAGTCCCTCCTTTCTGCTCCGACTGTCCTCCTCAATGCCGCGGATGAACAAACCCAGAGGTCTGAAGGCATGGAGAAAATGTTAGTGTATATGGTAGGTTTTCATGTTTTTCTAATTATTATTTGGTTTGGTGGAATAGTACCTGTGAATGTTTATCATAGTTTTATATCAGGAAAGTGGCAGAACATGGGGAGAAAAAAGGAGAAGGCTGCGTTCACACTGAAGGTCGAATTTGATTTTTTGCTCAAATGTGACCTGGATCAGATTTTTTTCATGTCAGTGAGAACAGACCAAATCAGATTTTTTCGAATGCGACCCAGGACTGTCATATGTGGAAATAAATCAGATTCAAATCTGATCTGACTGCAGTGTGAACACAAAAGTCACATTCATCTGACTTTTACAGCTCTGAAATGCTACAGGTGCTACAGTTTTTCACTGGAAAAGGCAAAAATAAAAAACAACAAAGTATTTTTTACAGTCTGGTGGTAGACCCAAAGACACAATATTTCTTTGTAGTGTAAATTCTAAATATTTAAATTTGCACAAGTTTAAATTGTGTAAATGTAGGTCAAATAATCTTTTGTATTTTCCTTCTATGTTTAGTCCTATGGTTCTGACAGACACAGACAAAAGAATAGCTTCAGAAGTGCGGCCCCCGGTTCAAAGGTGAAAGGTCAGTGTAACCAGATTGACTGTAGCTGCAGCAGAGGAAAAGGGTGGAGGACAGTATGGATATGGGACCCACAGAGGAATGTAGAGACGTGAGGAGAGGGTCAGGTAAAGCATGAGAACAACCATAAAAATATATCCTGCTCTGCTCAAGCAATTTCCCATACACTTTTGACTGTTCAACGCCCAAAGACAAGATCGTATCAATCTGTCAGAGCACACCACGTAATACATCAGAAAATATTTGCTTCATATTAACAGTAAAATGAGACAAACCAGGAACTGACCTAGTGTACAAGACTACACTGGAAAAAAGATCAATCTAATTTATCATTTAAAATTTAAAGCATAACTTTTTTAGACAAAACATAGACATAAAATAAAAGCATGTTTGTTTTTTTATGTTTTATTTGGCTATAATGTTCCACAGTATGGCATAAAATGTGTCTAACTCCATAGACAATCTTTAGAAGTATGTTTTTTACTTTCTATTTCCAAGGAATCATGCAAGTGATGTGCTGAAAGTTACGTAGTGTTGCTTTATTTTAAATTTTTATATATTGGTGGCATTGTGTTGTGATTTACTTGAAGGTTTTATGACATAAATATACTGCATATTTTTCCAAACTAAATTGTCAAAATGTCTGCCAGTGGGTTACAAAATGCACATTAATGTAATTACATGTAATCATATTTAATTACATTTAATGATATTCTAGGTTCTATTAGTAAATGCTAGTATTTTAAAAGACTAACCTAACCTAAGACATAGCTTAAATGGTAAATGGTCACATATGTATACAGAGCTTTTCCGCCTTCAAGGCACTCAAAGCGCTTTACATCAAGGAACCGCTCACCCATTCACACACACGTTCATACAACAATGTACGCAGACACTGGGGGCGAGGAGGGTTAAGAGTTTTGGCCAAGTATTCATTTGTGGGAGCTGGAATTGCACCACCAACCTGTGGGTCAGTGAATCTGACCGCTCTACCAGTGATGATTATGTCGAGAGCGGGATTCGACCCGCCAACCGGTCCACCAACTGAGCTACTGTCGCCCCATCTTAAACTATAACTAAATTAGGTTTGGCTAAGGGCTAAACCAATGCTAAACCAGATGCAGTGGTCTTCACATCAAATTGGAGCCAGAAATAAGGATTGAAATAAGTAAAAAATCTACAGTAAAATAATAAAATAAAGTTAGCACTGACAGAAAGATGCTTTAGACAGGAGAGGGTATTGAGTTTGTTTTGAGACACTGTATTTCTGTAACACAAAAAGTGGCTGCTCTGAGCTTACCGTCCACTAAGGGAGGAGCAGTACGGGACAACATGGATACCCAAAGGACTGTCCTCGCCCAAGATCTCCACCATTCTCGTCAGGCTGAAAACAAAAACAACAACAGATACAAAAAAGACAGTTAATAAAATTGGCTAAATTATTATTTTTGTGCGCGTGGAAATAAAGCACAAAGCATTAGCAATCAAAAAGGTAAACACAACTATAGATCAATGTATGTAATAAAAAAAAGTGTAGCGTACACTTTGGCCTTTTAGCAACAATTCCAAGAAACACATTACAACTAAATGTTATTGCAAGCTTGTTGAATAGCTTAGTTCTCAGATGCAGTTGTTTTTGCCCAAACCAAAACTGTAACAGCAGGTTGAGGTGGATGCAGAAATCACCTTACAACTCGTTTTATTGAATTATTCACAATGTTTTTCTTCAGTTTTGCCTGGAAGAATATAAAGAACATATTCTTATTTACAATGTTGACCATGTTCCACTATAAATGCGCTTAAGTTTAGATTTCGTTTAGAATGTAAACGTTTGACATGGGGAGTGAATTGAAGGAAGGTAATAACTAGATAGTAACTCAGACAACACAATCAATCAAGTGTCTTGCCTTAGGACACAAAAACATTACGAAGAGGTCAGGGCTGGAGTCAAACCTCAAATCTCTGGGTTGGTAATTAGAGAGCCAGTGCCAATATGTATATAGTTCTCTGTTTAATGCAGCTCTCCACTCAAACACAGACACTTTACCCCATCCATTTCTCCTATTGGTAAGACTTTGTAAGGCTCTGAGTGGCAGCTGAAATTCAGCCAATCACAGAGAAGTGTGACCTTTCAGAAGAAGCGGATGAAAAGTCACATACGCTTTTTTTCTCACTGTCTGACATGAAATCAGACTAAACTTTTCCTGTCTTAGATCGATTAGGATTATTAATGTTCTTTCCTCATGATGCCATCTATTTTGTGAAGTGCACCAGTCTCTCCTGCAGCAAAACAACCCCATAACATGATGCTGCAACCCCGTTATTTCCATTTTGTGAAGTGCACCAGTCTCTCCTGCAGCAAAACAACCCCATAACATGATGCTGCAACCCCTGTATTTCACAGTTGGGATTTGTCCTTGTGTGCATTTGCAAACTGTATTCTGGCTTATTTTTATGTTTCTTCTGGAGTAATGGCTTCTTTCTGCAGAGTGGCCTTTCAGCCTATGTCGGTACAGTACTCGTTTCACTGTGGATAATGACACACTCTTACCAGCTTCAGCAGCATCTTCACAAGGTCTTTTGCTTTTATTCTTGGTTTGATATGCACATTTCAGACCAAAGCACGTTCATCTCTGGGACACAGAACCCATCTTCTTCCGGAGCGGTTTGATGGCTGGACAATCCCATGGTGTTTATACTTGTGGATAATAATTTTGGTAATACTAATTTACCTAAAACAGGAAAAGTTTAGTCTAATTTCATGTCAGACAGCGAGAAAAAAGCGTATCTGTCTTTTTATATAGTGTATGTAAACTTCTGATTTCAACTGTAATTAGCTGAACTGTCATCAGTTCACAGTTGTTTAATCCAAGTTTATTTATGACAGAGGTGTTATGCAAGTCAAGATCACCAAACTCTGAGTCGTATAACTTTGACAAACAGCTCACACAAGGGAGCAGAGAGAAGGTCAGGAGAGGATTAACTACTGCACACGCTCAGATAAACTAATCAAATAAACAAGGACTTCCACACGCACGCACACTTTTAAACAAAGGATGAATGTAAAGTACAGACTGGAATAAGTCAAGAGAGACATGGGGTGGGGGGAGAGAGGGGAGGAGAGAGAGAAGCGGAGACAAGTGAGAGGGGGTATAGAGAGAGAGAGAGAGAGCGAAGAGGAGAAAAGGGGGAGGGGTAGACAGAGAGGAGAATAGATGAAAGAGAAGGTGAGAGAGGGGAGGAGGAGAGGAAAGAGAGAAAGAGAGAGAGAAGGGGATGACTCGAAATAAGCCAAAAGAGGCATGGGGCGGAGAGAGAGGGAGAAAGGAAAGGTAAAGAAAGAAAAGAGCCAGGGAGACAAGGGGGAGGGGTAGAGAGAAATAGTGGGAGAATAGAAGAAAGAGAGGAGGGAGAGAGAGGGAGTGAGGGTGAAAGAGAGAGATGGAGAGAGAGGGGAAGGAATTAGTAGGATGAGCGAAACTGGAGGGGGGGAGGAGAGACAGGAGAGAGAGTGCAAAAAGTGCAAGAGGACAATAACACAAAAAAAAACAGAAGAGAGGCTAGAGGGAGAGAGACAGAAAAAGAGGGAGAGAGAGGGAAAGGGA
>KN471320.1:12669-24562 GCA_000787095.1 Periophthalmodon schlosseri | reverse complement strand
TAGCCACTTGGATCAGGTTTTGGTGGAGTTTACCTGCAAGAGTCCTCAACCGAGCTTGCCTACTGAGTGGTCTCTTTGCGGGACCAGGGAAGACCGCTTGGAAGTTCTTAAAGTTTCGACCTTTGCTTTGGTCATTGCTCCAGGAGATGGACAAGTGGTAGCTTCAGCTGGCTGTGGCATGAGGCTATTTGAAGCGCTAGAAGTTGGCGCAATCCCGGTAATTTTGGGTGATCATTTAAGACTTCCTTACCACCACTTAATCCGTTGGAGTGAAGCGACCATTATTGTCCCCAAACCCAGAGTCACCGAACTGCATTTTCTGTTGCGTAGCTTATCAGACAACGACCTGCTAGCAATGCGACGGCAAGGAAGGTTCTTGTGGGAAGCTTATTTTTCAACATCTGAAAATGTTCTAAACACGATTTTAGCTAGCATCAGAACTAGCATACAAATACCGGCAGCTCCAATCAAAGAGGAGCCCGTGCAAGAGATCCCGCACAAGGCTGGTAAAATAGCCGGGACAGACGCTAACCTAGCCGACAACGCAGATCTGGATTTGGGGCCAGTGGAGACCGAGCCCCCTTACGCATCGCCACGGTTCCTCCGAAACTTCACCTACACAGCATCAGACATCTACAGGTGAGAGTGTCAAATGTTAGATTTTTGTGTCATGATTTTTGTTGAGATGAAACCTTGTTTGATATTGTTGACATTGTTGAAATATTTAGTTAATTTTCAATCACAAAAGTCCTGGGACATAAACTTAAATCTTTTGTGTGTAAAGTTGTTTATTTTCATTTAATATGGGTTAATAGGACTGGGAAAATTAGCATGTTAACTCATTGTGTTAATCTTTCCAGTTGAGCCAATTTATTTTAATTGCATTAAAATAAATTGGCACATCGATTAATTTGACACATTGGACAGAAGGAGTAGACTAAACAGGACTAAATGTTAAATGGACTAGAGTTTATTTCAGCACCATATGTTTAAGCCTTATTAAATTTTATTGTATCATTCACAGGCCTATGTCAAGATGAATAGACTAAATACTAGGCAATTATAAACAACTGTCGTTGAAGATGTTTATGATGTTTATGTTTTGTTAACCTCTTACTCAATGTTTTACAGTGTGTAATATTTCTAAATTGACAACTTGGAGCACTATAGTTAAATGTTTGTGATTAATTGCGATTAACTGCAATTAATTGGGCTGTTTTTAATCACTTTTTTCCAGATCTGCGATGAATTTGTTTTTTCTCGATTCCCGCCCCTAGTTATTCATAAAGATTAGTCTGTTTCAAAAAATAATAATTTAGGTAGAATAGAAACCCAGGTATCATACAATTTATACAGACATATGCGTACATGCATTACATACATATTGATGTGACAAAATTATTTTTTTTACATTTAAATCACCATCTGTTCCTTCTCAAATTCTTAGTTATTCTTCTAAAATTGTTATGGCTCTAATGTTACATTTACAATCAGATTTAATTCTATTCCTAATTCCTGTACAGGACGTGGAACCGTGCCCCAGGACCCTTCCACTTGTTCCCCCACACCCCTCTAGACCCCGTCTTGCCCTCTGAAGCCAAGTTCCTGGGCTCGGGCACCGGGTTCAGGCCTATCGGAGGTGGGACGGGGGGGTCGGGGAAGGAGTTCCAGGCGGCTCTGGGTGGGAACATGCCTCGAGAACAGTTCACCGTGGTGATGCTGACCTATGAGAGGGAGGAGGTGCTCATGAACTCTCTGGAGAGGCTCAATGGGCTACCCTATCTCAACAAAGTGGTGGTGGTGTGGAACTCGCCCAAGCCCCCCTCAGAAGACCTGCTGTGGCCTGACATCGGCCTGCCCATTGTGGTGAGAAAAAAACATACAGTTAAATTAGAAGTGGATAGAATAATATATAATATACTGAAGTAGAAGTACAAAGTAGTGCTCCATGAAATTACTACTCAGTCACTTGTGTCGGTAAGTAACGTTTGATTTATAATGCAGGACTGTGCATAGCGGCTTCTTCCCATCTTCCATTCATTTGAAATATCATTTGTCAGATGTAATTAGTAATGTGTTTGTACAGTCACATACTGTCTAGTTTGCTATGTGGCCTATAGTGGCTTTCAGACTTTAGAATTGGCAACATGTCATACCTACAGATGGAGTGCAAGAGCTAGTTTTTCCTATTGACACATGCGATTTTCATAGCAATTCTTCTAAATCCACCACTGTAAACCTGATTTATTTTCCCATAAATTAATTTGAACAGTATTCATTTTTATCTGCCCCGTCTCTAATAAATATTATGTAATTGTGTAGCAACAGCTGCCCAGGGGACGACTGACAGAAACCTGTTCTTTATCCTTCCAAAACAGCCACTGAACTAACCACTATCTGCACTCACTTGTATCTTAAACAAACAAAACGCCTGGTGTGGTAATCTAACAAAGTACTTGGATTAGTCACCTGGCATCTCTACCGCAAGAGCTAGAGTCCTCCTCCACTATACAAATCTACTGCACATGTTGATTATAGCCCCAGATTAGACCTACAGTAGACACTTCTCCTCATTAGTCTGTGCACTAGTCCTTGTGAATCATCTCTAGCTGCACTTTGGGAACTCCCCTTTGCTGATTTCAGTTCCATCTGTGGTCCTCAGGTGGTCCACACGGAGAAGAACAGCCTGAACAACCGCTTCCTGCCCTGGGACGCCGTGGAGACCGAGGCCATCCTGTCCATAGACGATGACGCACACCTCCGGCACGACGAGATCATGTTTGGATTCAGGTCGGCCTCTCCCACAAAATGAATGTATTTATAAGAATTTATACAGACAACGTCCATAGTGGGTAAATTGTCTGAACTTAACAATTTGTAAATATTTTCTTAAAGGTCCTATATTCCACAGAATGGATTCTTGTGAGCTTTAAGACACATTATAATGTTGTTACCTCCTCAAAAACATAGCTGGAGTTGTTTTGTTTCACTCACACATGTTTGAGTAACACTTTATTATTAGTCTGTCTACATCTCCAAAGCTTGTGCTCTTGTGATGTCTCTTGTGTGGTAGTTACAGCTCCTTTTACCTTTAGTTCAGCAGAGATTAGCAATTCAAGGGCTGAAATTATCCAAATGATTCTAGTGAAGGTGTATGGAGTTTAAAAACACAGTGGAGCACTTCCTGTATTACCCCATGACATCACAAGGTGAACAGATTGTTTTCTGTTTGAGAGAAGAGCATAGCCTAAATATGCAGGATGTGTGTTAAACATGTGTGAATGAAACAAACAGCTCCAGATGTTTTTGATGAGGAAATAACATGGATCAGAAAATAGAGCAGTATAGGCCCTTTAAAGGCGCCTGTCACCTTCTTGTCTCCATAGAGAATTGACTGTGTCGCCTAGAATGTTCCACAGTTTTGCATTAATCTTGTCTATCTTGCATGTGTGTGTGTTGTGTGGGTGTTTTTGTTGCTATAGAAATACCTTGAAAAGCATGCGCTCTTACTGTAAGCAGGCTTGCTTCTCTACTGATCTGACTTGTAACTTGGGGTGGTGTCACCTGCTTGGCTGTAATTAGTTTAATAGCATGCATAGCATGACATAGCATGGAACATTCCAGGCATAACAAAACATCTCCATGGAGACAAACAGGAGTTGCATAGAGAGATAATTTATGCACAAAGAAGGTATTTTTCTGACAAATTAAACCATCATTTAACAAAATAAACATGTTTTCTTATCATAATTATTGTGTATTTTAGATATGTTTTGGTCCTTTTGTTGTCATTATGAATTAACTCTGCTTAATCTAATCTTAATCTGCCCATGTCCAACCAGGAAGTAAAATTGTTAAAGGTTCTATGTTACACAAAACTGACACTTGTGAGCTTTAAACCATGTTATAATGTTGTTACCTTCTCAAAAACATACCTGGAATTGTGTTTTGTTTCGTTCACACGTTTGAGCAACGTATTATTAATCTGTCTACATCTCCAAGCTCAAAAACGCTCAGCTCCACCTTGTGATGTCATGAATATATGCAAGGTTTGTGTATTAAATGTGTGAATGAAACAAAACACAGCTCCAGGTATGTTGTTGATGAGGAAACATTATAACATAGATCAGAAAATAGCTTAATGTGGGTCCTTTAAATTTCATCAAACTTTTAAAATACAAAAAAAATAGAGCAACAGTTAGTCAGATCTTAAATATAACGATGTTAACTATGTTTCAGTGAAATGAGTAGTCTAACCTGTCCTATGCACTAAACATGTTCCCCGAGTATCCGCCTTTTGAGAGGTGACGCAGATCATGACAATTATGACTCAGTGCTCTGAAAACGTGCCAACCTTGTACAGCACAATTCTAACCTGTCACAGTAGCAGTGATTCATCGCTCCCCACTCACTGTCTGGTAAACTGCTTCTGTCACTTCAGCTGCCCTGTGGCACAAGAAACTAAATGTGACAATGGAAGATATTTCATTTAATTGATTTAATGATATCCTTTGTGATCATTTATTTTACTAAGTTCTAGTTGTATTTGGAGTGATCCGTGCATGTTTGAACAATCTTTAATCGCTTATTTCCGAGATGCCATTTTGCCGACCAACTTCCCGTTTTCACCACTAATTGCACACGCCCACTGCTCTGTACTAACTTTGTTGTCCAATTTTATTAATCAGTGATACGTGTAGGATTCGGCAGCATCGCTTAGTCATTTTGGTACAAATAAAAAAAGATCACACTACTTGCAAGTGTGACGTGCAGTTATCCATAGGAGGTGCCCACAGCTGCACGGCTCTTTGTTGTGATGATGTTTATGGCGACGTCGGCTCCCTTTGGACACCGTCGTTTTCTAAAGTGGAAGTCAGCAGACTAATTTCTTTCATTAAGTTATTTTAGATCAATATTGTGATTTTAAATGCGTAAATTATAACATAATGATCCACGGGTGTCATAGGTTATAACTGTATAGCAGACACAAGCACAATATGTGTTCGTTAGTCAAATTTAGTCATCTGTAATGGTCAGTGATCAGCTTGGGCCTTTTTAAAAGAGAGATCTACAGCCAGTCCTGTCAGTCAAAGCATGTGGTTTGGACATAGACGGTATAAAGAAGTGGACTAAGTGAGTGTGACGTCACCCATAACAACATAACAGTCAAATGAAGCTCAGCGAGGCTCTATATTTGTAATTCCGACCGCGAGTATCATAGCAACCAAAGAGCCAATCTGGAGCGAAGCTGTGAAAGGTAACACCCCTTCCCGCCCGCACAGCTGATTTAGTAGGGAGCGGGCGCTTGGCAATGCTGTCAATCAAACATGTTGCTAACACTAGCGGGAGTGACCTCGAGGAAAGAAGACAACTGATTTGTCTCTTATTAACGTTCATATCTTGAGTTGCGGACACAATAGCGAAATATAAACACCAGGATCATGTAGAGCGGGTTAATACGAACATTTTAAGACCAAAATGACGAGCCTGACAGTAGAAAGTCTGTTTGTCAAAAGTATCGAAAATCAGATACTAATTTATACTGAAACCAGTATCGAAAATAGATACTGAAGCAACGATATTGAAAAAATCCCATAAACATGACACAATTTGACCTTTCTTGAACAGTTTTAGAGTAATCTTGAACTTTATCAACACCAGTATAGAGCCAGATGGGAACTTAAATAGCTGGTATTTTATTTCTAAGGGGTATTAACTGCTAACACGTAACATATTTAAATCAGCATGTTTCCTTTTATTGTTTTGAAAATGCTATATTCATCGAAAACAACGTATTAACATGTTTTACAAGTTTCACTTTCGTTTTTTGACGGTCTTAAGCTTCTATACATATTTTTATTACAGTTTGCGTGCACATTCGTAACATTTTTAAACCGATCTCTAACCGCTCTGAACGTGGCATCGTGTATTCGTTTGCTTGACGTGGGGTGTTAAGTAAGCTAACTGCAGTAGTTTGGATGCCCTCCCCTGAGTGCTGTTGCACCGGTACAGCATGTCCTGACAAGCTCACACGTCTCCACACATTTAGCCTCGTGTTGTGCACAGGGCAGTTGTCATGATTTCTCCCAGAATGTGTCAGGAATGTAGCAGTGTGCAGCCCAGCCCCTGTGACGTGGACTCGTGTGAACTCATCCAGATATTTGATGTTTTTGTAGTGTTTTGGTCTTTTTCTGTAGGCTTAAAAAAGACAGCACTGTATATAACAAAATGATTGATAAACCTATAACCAATATTGCATTATCAAAAGGACAGATAACTAGATAATAATCTATACTAAAACTAGATACTCATTTGAACAAATAATGATACTAACAAAATCACATAAATATAAAAATTTGACGTTTCCTTTCCTGGTATTCGTGATCTATATCAGAAATTGTATGAGACCACGTGGTATTTCCAAAGAAACTACAATACAATCTATTATTAAAAAGAATACTTTTTTTCTTACTATCATGGTATTGAAATCAGTACTCATATATTGAGTTTATAAGTATCAAAATTGTGTATGGTAATAACCATAACTATCGCATGAAAAGAAATAATGCAGGTAATTCAAAGGTTCAATTTTTACAAGTAAATGAAGTTTTATGCAAATTTAAGTAAACATACTCCATATATTGTATTATATTTTATTGTTTATAAATATTGTGATTCCTATCGTAATATTATCTGATTATTGAATATCACAATGTGCTGCCCTAGAAGAGTCAAATTGGGTCTAAGGATATTTCGCTTGTTTGCAAACTGCTAAGCCAAGCTCCAAGCTAAAAACATGGTAGATAGTTTCAATGTTGTGGCAATTTCAGCTCAGACATGATTATGACAAGTCTGAATCTCGATGGACTGTGGACAACACAGAGTAGCTTCATGGTATAACTCAAGGAATTTTGAAGAGGAAACAAATGCCAACTTTGTGAAACACCAGTAAATAAATAGGCTAACTTTAGCAAACCGTAGAGCGTGGAACCGTGCACAGAAACCATACCATACTGTAACAGTAAGGATCTGCAGACTATATGTCGTCTAAGTGTGACAGATTGTGATGTTAATTAGCCCAGAGGGAGAAGACAATTGACAGACTGAGTCTTCTTTAAACAGATGGAGGTACAACAGAGGCATATGTGAGGCCCTCACACTGTGCACTGTAAAGAAGAGATAATACATATACTGTGACCGCACTAGGATGGACGCCAACACGATGATCTCATTCTCTTGTTTTGATGATATTTAAAATGAGTATATCTACACTTGTTCTGTTACTATAAGAATACCTGTTTTCAAAGTATTTTGAGCAATATTAAAAACATCTGTAACTGAACCTCTTGAGACAAGCAGGTAGCAAACCCTCCTGCAGAAAAGTTACATACGGCTTCTTTGCACCACAGGCTTCTGCTGGTCGGACTGGGACAGGCGAACTAAAACAAACATGACAACGTCGCTGTCAAACATACTTTAACCTATTTTAGCTCAAATAATATTTTGTTTGTAAAAACATGCAGAGGGAATAACTTTGTGCATCTGTGATGAGAAAGATGCTTTTCTCTTTACTGGATTTAACAAAACAGTTTGATTTCTGGGCGTCCTGATCGGTTCTGATCACTTTCAGCGAGAATCTTTCCAGATTGATAATGTGTGAAACTCATTGTGCAGCACATCAGTCTGGTGTGAGCCAGGTGACACACTGCACCTTTAATCACAAATTATAATGGCAGTACTGGTCTAAAAATGAATGCAGCTCATGGCTTTCTATCTGTTGTTTTGTACAGCTTTGTTTTGTGGTTTTGTCTCCAATGGAACAAATGGTAATGGGATTTATAATCCTGAATAGACCCTCTACAATATGGCATCAGCCTATTCTGTGTGCTGTGAGAGTGGTAATGTGCCTAGAGGAGCTTTGAGCTAATGTTATTAATGCTCGTGTGTTCCAGAGTGTGGAGGGAGGCCAGGGACCGGATCGTGGGCTTCCCGGGACGCTACCACGCCTGGGACGTCAACCACCAGTCCTGGCTCTACAACTCCAACTACTCCTGTGAGCTGTCCATGGTGCTGACCGGAGCCGCCTTCTTCCACAAGGTAAACATCAGACAACCTCAGTACACCTGCCTCATGGCATATTCTGTGAAACACTTCTGTGACACTTTGACATCTACCATGTCAAAATGGACCTTTTTGATGAGTCTGTCTACAAATCCGAACAGGTTGTGGGCATGTGACGTCACAGCTTTGTGTAATCTCTATAGTTTAAACTGAGCTGGAGACAGGTCAGAATTCTATGGTGAAATTTGCTGTCAGATTACAGATTTGTTGACCTGGTTTATGGTTAATCTCCGTTTCATGTGGATAGGCCCAGTAATTACAAACACTGGCAACACAGTTCAATGTTTCTCTGTCAGTATGAATAAGTATAGATGCTTATTTTCAAGCAATAGCTTCAGAAACATGTGATAGTCGTCAGTTGAAAGGACTTAAAGCCATTAGATTAATAGGGCAAGTTTGGAGTCTGTCCCTGACAAATGACAAGGTTCAACATTATCATTATTTGAATCATTATTTTGAATATTTCTTGCCGTCCATCTGAAATTATTGACACCTATTGTGAAGGTCACCTCAGTAAATCATAGAGCCTTGTATGTTCAGAGGATGAGGTAATGCACATTAATTCAAGTTCTCAAAATTCATCAGAACCAAGTGGAATAGACAAACAATATTCAATTAAATTCAAATTCAATTTTTCAGGTTTTGTGCAGACTCATGACTGCACTTTGGATTTAAAATGTGGTTATGCTTTGTCTGTTTAATGCCATACTGTGGAACATTCCTGGCAAAGCAATGGCATCTCCAAATAGACTAATAGCTGGCAGATACCCCCACCAGAAAAGTTACATTGTGCACCTTTAAATAAGTCAGTGGTATATCATTCCAACAATTATGCAAGTTGAAATAAAAGGCAGAGTCTAATTCAAAATGATTGCATTTGAGAGTAAAGTAACAATAACCCTAATAATAACCCTAATAACAACTGAATAAAATATTTGTCTACTCTTCCCTCCTGTGGTAATGTCTGTGTCCTAATGAGCCCTGTCCTCTTGTCCTCTTCAGTACTATGCCTACCTGTACTCGTACGTGATGCCCCAGGCCATCAGGGACATGGTGGACGAGTACATCAACTGCGAGGACATCGCTATGAACTTCCTGGTGTCGCACATCACCCGAAAACCGCCCATCAAGGTCAGTGACGGAGCACCCACGGCGCCCAGAGAACCCGAGCGCTGCCACGTTTTGTACCCTCCAGAAGGACACGTTTCTATTTCAGTCCATCAAAGCGTAGGCCATTATGTCAGTGTCTTAGTAGCAAGCTATACGTTAAAAGCGCTGTTCCGGATTTTTACTTTTATAAAAACGTTTTAAAAAGAACTAGTTCATTTTAAACGATTTGCAGCGGCCCAAAGTTATTCCAGCTCAGTGAGTGAATTCTGGAGGTTCTGAGCTTTCACATGAGGCCTGTCCATAAACTGAGAATGAGAAAAACTTGTGTCCTCTTGTGTTCGCTCTTTTCAAAAATTAAGAGCGCACTCTTAAAGCTACATACCACACCTTTTAATAAATGGAAGTTGTGGAAATGTGGGTAATAGTAGGCCTATCCATTGTTGTATTCTGCTGAGTATTTATCAGCAGTAGTGGTAGTAGTAGCAGTAGCAGCAGTAGTTGGAATTGTAGGAATAGTAGTAGCAGTAGCAGTAGCAGTTGTAGTACTATCAGCATTAGCAATATTGCAGCTTACCCTCTATAAAATGGCAGACTTTTGTCCCCTGTATTTCAGTGAAAGGGCGTTCATTGGCGGTGTGCATTTTTACAGACCTACAAAATGATTCCAATCACGACCGAGACAAAAATGTCAAACGTCCGGCTCCAGTTATTTTAGATTTAATAGGTCTGTTGTGGAGGTGAGGTAAGGACAGGCCTAACGCAGCGTGGCAATTACTCTGGGATGTTATGCTTTTTGATTTATGAATCTAGGACAGATGTGTGTTTTTAAAGGACACTTGTTTCACTGACGCATTAACCCAAAGTTGTCTTCTTTAAACACTCAAAAATGCTCAGGTCAAATTTTGCCCAGATTGTTGCCTCGTAGATAAAACTCCAGACTTCTGCGCAGTTTTAAAATCCATAAATCCTCGCCGGACGTGTTCTACGGTTAAATTGTGTTCATGCATAATATGAATTCTTTAAATGTGACTGAATAATGCATTTTTGAATATCTTTAGAGTTTATATTTTGTGGACAGTACTTCCATCAGGAGCGTACATGAACACAGCATATCTGTCCATTAGGCTAATTCAATTCAGTTTGTAATGACTAGATCTAAGTGAATTTGGTGTAGCGTTACCAGCTGTGAGGAGGTTATTAAAATGTGCCTGCTGAAGATTCTGACACATTGGGAGTGTGGGTGTTTTTCACACTTTAAGTTCCAGGGAAAGTGATGAAGCCGGGTTTGAAAACAATCTTTTTCCATAAATCCTGTGAGCAGTATTTAATAAGGTGCACGCTTATTCTTTTTGATAGGTTCTTGGTGAGAGGCGGGTAATATTCACAAATGCATACCTCAATGTTTTTAGAGCAGCAGTAACGATAATTGGAAGATAATTGAACAGAAATAAACAGAAATGTGCTAAAAGTGTGCACTTAAATACATTTGGTGAGGTTTAATGGAGCCAACACCTTCTTGTCTCCATGGAGATGTTATTGCTTTGTCTGAAATATTCCACAGTATGGTCTTAAATTATTACCAGAAAATACCTTGACAAACGTGTATTCTTAATCTTAACTGTCCACAGATCTGATTGTAATTTGGCCTGGTGGCACCACTTGCTTGTCTCCAGGGAGATGTTGCTTGGCCTGGTAGTGCTTGTCTCTTTGGAGATTGAATGCCAAATGTGGAGCATTTCAGGCAAAGTTACACACCAGATCTGTGGAGAGGTGAGCCTGCTCCTATTAAGAAAGCATGTTCTTGAAGGTAAAGGGCCCATATTACGCTTTTTTCTGATCTGTTCTAATGTTTCCTCATCAAAAACATACCTGGAGTTTTGTTTTATTCACACATGTTTAACACACAAACCCTACATGATTTATTTTCTCAAACAGAAAACGCATGGTTCCACCTTGTGATGTCATGTGGTAATAAAGGAAGTGCTCCACTGTGTTTTTAAACTCCATACATCTTTACTAGAATCATTTGGATGATTTCAGGCCTGGAATTGCCAATCTCTACTGAACTAAGGATTACTCAGACCTCATCAAAAACATACTTGGAGTTGTGTTTTGTTTCATTCACACATGTTTAACATGTCTTAAAGCTCACAAGAGTCAATTTTACATAATATAGAACCTTTAAGCTTAACCTTTAAGCATTAAAACACCTGTAATTACATAAATGCAGAGACATTTAATACCATACTGTGGATTACTTTAGGTAGTGGACCCTCCACCAAAAAAGTCATATACTGCACCTTTTAAACATGTGTACATCTTTTTTTTTTTTTTTTAAATCTAACGCAAATTAAATATATTGAAGAATTAAATCTCTCCTCTCTTCTCTGTTCCCAGGTGACCTCCCGCTGGACGTTCCGTTGCCCCGGCTGCCCCCAGGCCCTGTCCCACGACGACTCGCACTTCCACGAGAGACACAAGTGCATCAACTTCTTCGTCAAAGTGTACGGCTACATGCCCCTCCTCTACACGCAGTTCAGGGTGGACTCGGTACTGTTCAAGACGCGCCTGCCGCACGACAAGACCAAGTGCTTCAAGTTCATCTAGCGTCCGGAAAGACTCGTCAAAAGCAGAGCCAAAAGTGAAGCTGAGGGGCTAAGCC
>KN471320.1:0-12579 GCA_000787095.1 Periophthalmodon schlosseri | reverse complement strand
CCGCTCATAAGTGGGAAAGGAGCGCGTCGCCGTTTTGCCCATCAGATGGAGTTTTACTGTTCCAAATCATGTCAAACTGGGTTGCGTTCTGGTACTAAAATGATGGTGACGTGTTAAATGGAAGGCAGGGACAAATATAGTAGTATAACAGTATTACAAGAAATGCATAGTTTTAAAGAAATATTCAAATAAAGTCCACATATGTTTAACTTGCAAGTTTTTTGTTAAAGGTGCGCTACTTTTTTTTAAACTTCTCTTGAATTTTTTTCAATTATTGGCAAAAATAAATCTATTCTTACTGTGAGCAGGCTTGCCTCTTCACAGATCTGAACTGTAACTGGCCTGGTGGCACAGATGGATAAATGTCATGCTGTACTGTGGAACTTTCCCGGCAAAGCAATTATAGCTGCAGAAAATGTACATTGTGCACCTTTTAAAGGTCCACTCACTCATTATATCACTAATTTTGATGCTAGCGTGACTGAAAATGACCTTTTTACGCTTAAAAGAAAAAGACATTAAAGGTGCTGTACCTGATTTTTACTGTCTTAAAAGCATCAAAAACAGACCTAGTTCATTTTAAATGGTTTGCACTGGTCCAAAGTTATCCCTCACTGACCTTATGTATTCAGACCATCCTAATTATTCACCGTGATGAGTTTATAAGCACTTATCACAACTTTCAGAGGCCAGAGCGGAGTTTTGCCGTGACGGTACAGCTAACAAAAACTAGCATGCTAACACGCACTTCCTCATTCTCGGACAATAAAACACTTTATATTTAGACGCAGACAGTGCACAGCTGACTCATTTTGACCTCAAGAGCTGCTTATACCATATATCTCTACTGGGGCAAGACACATTTTGCTCAAATACATGGGAACAAATCGGGCACAGGGCCTTTAAAACTTGTGGCTATTTTTCCGCAAATATACACAGTAATAAATTAACCGTAAACCAGTTCAAAACATGTGCATTTTGACCCGAATTCTCCCATAGAAGTTCACCTGCCCTCCATTTAAATGTCCAGACTCAGAATGTTATAATACAAGAACGCAACCTCTTCAGAACCACTACAGAAATCACATTTGCACCTGAAGACGAAAACAAGCGTGTACAGAAACATTATCCGAAACGAACTCCTGTTTGGACAATGGAGCTGAGATGAACACGGACTGACATCAGGCTCCCACCAGCACCGAAGCCTGTTTGAACGGTTAACTTCTGCGCAGACGTTTTACAAACTCAAAATCGTGTACAGGAAAAGCACTGACGTGAAGAATTTTATTGAACAATCTTGTTTTTTTATTTTTATTATTATTATTATTATTATTATTAATTATGACGCTGTGTAAATGTGTACTTTTGGTGTGCCTACTGGGAGATCCTACTACGCACAGTCCGACAAGTAGACACGCCTACAGCGTCCCTTCACCTGTTAAAATGTGCTCGTATGAAAGGAGGAATTCACTACATCACCACAATGCCTCATAACTGACACACAACTGGCAGCCATCTTGTTACTTCAGTTTCAGGGGTCTCAAATAGGCGGCACAGGGGCAATTTGCGGTCCAGTTCTTTAATTTTGTGGTCCAAATCTAGCCTCGATGACACCTAAACATTTTGAAGTAAAAACACCAAGCAGTAGCAATATACTTCAATACTACTACTTTTCTTTGCTACACTGCACAAAATGTTTAGGGTGAATTTATGTTATTTAAATAAACACATTTGAACTTGTCAAAAAAAAAAAGAAAAAAAAAATTAAGTGAAGGTTACCATGGTAAACAAGCTGTGCTAAAATTATCAGAATTATATTTAGATTTTAAATATTAAAATTGCTTGCCCCTCTGGTAAATTTGAGACCCCTGTTCTATAGAACTGGTGAAATATCTCAATGTTCTCAAATCATGAGTTGCCAAATGTACAAATTGTTCATTGCATAAACAGTTTTAAAAAATGGACCATTAATGTTACACATTTGCAATCATGATTATAAGAGGAATTCAGAACTGAAAAGCACAATATGATGAGATGGATCATGTCTTTTACTGTAAGCACCTCAGATAGGAAAGCTGCTTTGCGTAGACGCCATTTTGTTTTGTTTTTTTCCGTTACAAACGTCATGAATGTTTTCTTTGCCAAATGGTACGATGTCTTAGAGGGAGCTGCACGGTACTTGACCCGAAATCAATTTGTCCACCAAGATGTAAATTCACTGTTCCTTCATTTCATTTGGTCAGATAGTTTGTGTTTCGATGAAGCTTTAAGTCCCTTTAAAAGATTCTAAAAGGCTGGTTTTGAATGAGGTTCTAGGTGTAATTTTTATTTAGAGCGATGTTGCAGTCCCTGTATATTTATTGAAAATATTATGAAAAGGGTTTTTTTTAATATAAAATCATGCAATAACAGAAGGGTAGTTTATGATCGCACATCAGCGCAGCGCCGTGGAAACCAGCTGTGCCACTGACAGGGAAATGTCAGCAAAAACATTTTATCTTACAGTTGATTTCACTTCAAATGAATGGGGCATAATTGATTTGACAAGAGTAAAATGGTTCGTTGTCAACCTATGACATAAAACTTCAAGTTCCCTGTACCTGACACACCATTTTGACCAATTAGGCAAGTTGTTTGTTTGAGAACTATATGGAAGCAACTGTCTCGGACCGTAGAGCTCAACAGTCCCGCCTGTGTTTTTTTTCCCAATAATTTTTCCTATAGACTTCCAAATATTCAAATATCAAGAGTTTAAGCACAAAAATTGCCAAAACTGGACTAGGAACAGGAGACAACGCTGTTCAAACACCATATACAGAGATAAGTTGCAAAAACGTCAACATCATTTTAGTGTTTAGTTCCTCATTAAGTAAAATTATACATCTTGCCCTTAGCAATCTTTGAAACTTAACTTTTTTTCTCCGGAAGTCAGTGGGAAATACGAACGAGAAATGTACTTTTGGAGCCAAGTGGTGGGCGGTCACTGTTGCGCTCCGTAGACGGAACAGTTGTTTCTCTGTCGTGGTGCAACGTTTGACCGAGAGAAGGGACTAAGTGGGCGGAGCTAACAGTTCAAACTGAATTTTGAAAACAGTTGGCCCATAGAACATTTATTTTGAGCTAAATTGTTACCAGACAAACTTATGTTATAAAATAATGAATGAGTAACACCCAGGCTGAGTTTTTTTTTTTTGTCAAGCCTTTTAGTTTCTATTTCAAGGTATGTGAAACGCGAATAATCCAATGTTCCCCAAATTTGGCTTTTCACAACAAGTACCACCAAATAAAGGATTTGGCTTTCCGAATACCACCAGAACTAAATCAAGTCTATAAAAGGACTATTCCAGGTCTAATCTAGTACTAAACCAGGTCTAAAAGTGGACTATATCATTTCCACTGTAGTTCTGAAGGAGGAGGACAAAAAAGTGGATAAAATTATCTCTAAATTAACCAAACCACAGTAACAGAAGCACTACTCTAACAATATTTTGCTGCAATTTGTCTCCTTGTCTCCTCCATAAAACTGCACTCCTGCGTACTTCCTCCCTGGGGCGTCGCAGTTCACAGGTCATAGGTCACTCCTCCTCATCAGTGGCGCAGCTGGTTTTCCACAGCTCAAAAACAGTGTAAAATGTTCCGTATTGTAAAACATGGGTCTGGTTTGGTCCACCATCTGCAGTGCTATGTACCACACACACACTGACTGACTGACGACGACAGAGTGAAGGTCAAAAGAATGGAAATAAATGTTACAGTTGTTCAACTACAAATGTTTGCCTTGTTTGTCTTCAACATTACACACGTCAGATGCTTTTTACTGTCAGTTTGATCAGCTGATGTAATACTGACTAGTGGTGTCAGGATGGAAAAATTTCGAATTCGATTGCGATCCTGATTCCACGATGATAATTCAAATGAGCATCTAGTTTCGATACTAGCTTTAGTATTGATTAGCATCTGATTTAACTATGCCTCAAACGTCACGATTTAAAATTTGGTTAATTTTGAGCTGCAATATTTATCTGAATCAGCTCCTCTGACTTTTTGTTTACAGTCGACAGTGGAGTCTCGCGTAGGCCAGAGAGGAAAATGCGAGCTAACCAAGGATCTAATAAAAAGCATTTTCTACATAATGTATACAAGGTTTTATGAGTTCTGGGCACATGTGTCAGATGGACTGGAACAAAGAGGCATTTGTGCTGCAAAATGAAGCGAGCACAAGTGACGGCAACACAACAACAGCAGCATTTAAACGCTCAAACGATGAAGTAAAAGCAAACAGTTGGGAATTAAAGTGCTGTATTTTGCGGTTGGCAGTGTAGCAGTGGCTTAGAGGGTTTATTCATCACAAGAGCTAAAGTAAAACGGCTAAAGCTGCAGGACAAATAGGAGTGTTCTGTCTGAGTGTCTGCTAAAGGTAAGACTGGCTTTTGCCTTTTTTACTGAGTGAAAATGTGAAGCAGGGAGGGGTCATGTGGTAAACACCAGGCCCAGCTGCATCTTTTGCTTGGATTACAAATTATAGGATATTTAGCGCTGACGTTGTGGCTGGCTACGTTATAAGATTAGGGTCTGAAACAATGATGTCCTGTATTCACGGCCTCTAAAATACACCAAATAATACACTGTCTGGCCAAAAAAAAGGCGCCACCTGGATTTAACTAAGCAAATAGGTCATAGGTTGCTGCAGTTGGTCAGGTCTAGGTTCAGCAACAGTCTGTGCTCAAAGAATGAGGTCAGCTGACGACCTGAGGTTATTCCATCAATGGATTTTTTCTTCCCTGATGGCACGGGCATATTCCAAGATGACAACGCCAGGATTCATCGGGCTCAAATTGTGAGAGAGTGGTTCAGGGAGCAGGAGACATCATTTTCACACATGGATTGGCCACCACAGAGTCCAGACCTTAACCCCATTGAGAATCTTTGGGATGTGCTGGAGAAGGCTTTGTGCAGCGTCAGACTCTACCATCATCAACGCAAGATCCGGGTGAAAAATTAATGCAACACTGGATGGAAATAAATCTTGTGACATTGCAGAAGCTCATCGAAACAATGCAAAACACAGCGAATGCCGTAATCAAAACTAAAGGCGTCCAACGAAATATTAGAGTGTGTGACCATTTTTTTTGGTGGTGACTTTTTTTTTGGCCAGGCAGTGTATAAGTTCTGTTCCTAATTTTTCTGGAAGGAACCAAACTGACCCCCTGCTTTCAGTAGCCTTCTTATTGAGGACTTTTGTTCCACTTTGATCCTTGCAAACACCACAGCCATAGTTTTTCTTTACCTCTGGAGGGTTATGAGAATTTGCAGGAAAAAATAATGAACTAAATAGTTATAGGTTGTAAGTTAAAGAAGACATATTGTGCTTGTGTCTGCTATATAGTTACACTCCATGATGCCCATGGATTATTATGTCATAATTTGGACATTTTAAATCACAATATCCATCTAAAAAGACTTAATAAAAGAAACAGTCCGCTGACCTTCCACGGTGCCCAGTGGGAGCTGACGTCGCCGTAAACGTCATCACAACAAAGAGCCGTGTAGCTGTCGGCTCCTCCTGTGGATAGCTGCAGATCACGTTAGCGAGTAGCAGATTTTTTTTCATTTGTACCAAACTGACTACGTGATGCTGCCGAATCCAATGCGTATCACCAATTAAGAAAATAAAACTGGAGAACGAAGTAAGTCTGGAGTCTGATTTTTAACTGCAAGTAAGTACAGAGCTGTGGGCGGAGACAGGGGGTAGGTGAACACTAACAAATGCAGAAGAATAAAGTTTACTCAAACATACAGAAATAAATCAAAACACAACTTTGAGTAAAAATGACCAGGATGGGACATGATTATAACATGATTAAAAGCTCATACAGTTGATTTTACAAAACATGGCCCCTTTAACCAAAGGTGGATTCTTGTTGGTAGTTCCCAGCTGTTCTGAGGCTAGACTGTGTAGAGCCGGGCCGTCCCTAACTGTAAAACATGGGTCTGGTTACAACAAATGCTTTTATAAGATGTCATAGTATTCAAAAGTGCAGTAGTAGGGGCTGGCAGACTGTTCTGCGTAAAGAATAGCCTGGTGCTTTTTAATGCCATACTGTGGAACATTCCCTCCTCCAGAAAAGTTACATAGCGCCCCTTTAAGTTTGAGATAAAAATACTTTGGTCAATGTGGTATGGAAATCGATCTTATTTCCCAATTTTGAACCACATTGACGTATAATTTGGCTCATCATAATGACATTAGAATATATTATCACCACTGTGGAAAGAGTCCTGAAAATTTGTACTCAAGTAAATGTACAGTTACTTGATCATGTACTTAATTACAACCACTGTCTGTCTACTAGTTATCAGTGGTGGAAGAAGTTCTCAAGTTTGTTACTTAAGTAAAAGTACAGATACAGAGGTAAAAAGTTACTCAAGTAAAAGTAAAAGTATCACATAAAAAATCTACTTAAGTAAAAGTATTTAAGTACCTGTTTAAAAATGTACTTAAATGTGTACATTTGTTGTTCATTTGTTAAATGTAGTGATTTTGGTCAACAGTAGTGATTTGAGGGGTTATTTTTACCATGTTCGTGGCAACATCCTGACTAAAGTTTTTGAGTTCAAGCTTCGGCTTTGAGCAAACAAAAATAAATACAAAATTCATAAGAAAAATAAAGAAATTGATTAGTAATGTACTTTTCAGTCCAGTTCAAAAATGTAGTGGAGTAGAAAGTACACATACCTGTTCTCAAATTTAGTACAGTAAAAGTAAAAAGTATCCATTGTAAAATGTACAGTACAGTAAAGTACATACATCAAAATTTTACTTAAGTACAGTACTGTACTACCTGTACTTTGTTACCTTCCACCACTGCAGTTACTACTTTTTAACACATTTTTAGAGGCATTTTGATCACACCTTTATACAAAACGTGATCAACAAAAAATGTAAAAGTGAATTTTGTCATTATAAACTTGAGTCTGCATATTATCTAATGTCTGGCCAATCAGAGCAGGTGAACTGTTATGTGTTTGTGGGTGTAGAGAGGAGCAGAGACACTGGAAACTTGTACAATACCCCATAACTTCTATGATTTAAAATGTAACTAATTACAATTACACGTTATACTCACTTACAATTACAGGTACAGGTTTAAAAATTATCCAAACATCTACACCATCACAACATAGATTTTTGACAGCACAAATCATCTCACCTGTTGTAGTTCCAGCTAAAGTTAAAGCATCACACCCCCAGAGAATGTTGATGACATCAGTCGCAAAGTATCAATTTGTAATGAGTGACTTTCCACCTCTGATTGTGAGTCCTTAGGTATAGGCTCTCCCCTTTAACCCACAGCTCCTGAGGCAGTGGCAGGTTTATAGGAGCAGGCTCTGGCACATTGGCCTCAGCAGGAGCTCCGTGTTTCTACATGAATTCACCTGGCTCAGCTGTCTCAAGAGAGGAGGAACACAAATCTGCTCTTTTAAACCAGCGAAAGGTAAGAATGGTGCCGGAAGTTACCGTGAAAATGTTTCCTGGAACAGATGTCTATACATCTTCACTGGAGTCATTCAAATGTTGCTAGCGTTTGTTGACAAAAATTATGGCGGTATAATGCATCAAACCCCACTGTTGCCAGCAGAGGGCACCAGACACGTAATATAAACTTGCTGTTTGACACGAAAGCCTGGTGCTAAACTATAACACAATGTTTAATAATAATAATGGATTTATATAGTGCCTTTCAAGACACCCAAAGTGCTTTACAATTTCTTGCATTATTCATTCACTCCACACTCCACACAGACTGACAGATGCGAGGCTGCTGATGGTAAATTGTAAATGGTCATGATAAATGGTCGCATTTTTATATAGCGCTTTTCCACTTTCGAGGCACTCAAAGCACTTTACATCAAGAAGCCACTCACCCATTCACACGCACATTCATACACCAGTGTACGCAGACACTGGGGGAGAGAAGAAGTCGATCCTCTGACATTCGGTGAGGGGACCACTGCTCTAATCACTGAGACACTGTGGCCCCATATTTTATGCATTTAAAGAGGAGGTATTACACTTCTATGGGGTATTAATTGTTAACATATATTTAGATCACTGAAAACAACTCCCCTTGCTCTCCGCACTAGCTCACTCCCCCTTCAGAGCGCTATGACAACACCATCAACGTGCATCTCGCTAATGAAACTACTGCACGTCGCATCAGGTTAGTGAAGTTGTAGTGTATTTTTGTATCCTGCTCTTGTATATTTATGTAAAATGGCTGTGTGGGGGCGTGGGTGACGAAGGCTTGTGGGCTGAGCTTTGGATAGGTCATACTGCGAACCATAAGGAGGGTTCGACTAGGCCCAGGAGAGATCGCTAGATTACTCAAACATGCATGGATGACACCTAAAACCTCTTCAACCTGTTTTTGATGAGGGAACGTTGTAACTTGGTAGAAAGCTCCAGAGTGTACATTTTGTATAACACCCCCTCTATAAATATTAATTAGAAACATTCAAATCATCTTTATAATGACCTATTTTTTCCTTTTTTAAATATCTGTTGGTAAAGCCATAGTAGTTGGCCTAACAGTATTTAAAAAAACAATCCTCTATAACTCAGATTTGAAGTAGAATTATTCTCATCTATTCATGTAGCACTTTTCTTATATGCTTAATTAAAATTCTGATTTAAAAAATTGTTAGTACCAACATTTATCCCAACCACTTAAACAACTGCAAATTCTAAAATGAATGAATTCAAACACAACAAAATAAGCCAGGCTGTCAAACGTATAATTCTATATTTGATGTGTAGAACATTTTGCTCACAGCGGATTGGTCCCATATTAAAACACAGATATTGCATTGTTAGTCATGTGCATGTAAACACAGTGTACAAGCATAGATAGCATTGCAGCATGTCGCAGTGGGCTTCTTCTTAACAGTCTGCTCAGTGTATCGTCTTTGTCAATGGAAAAATGACATCGAGACACGAGTCCGGAGTGCTGGTGGTCGGAAGCTGCGGAAAATTCTGGAAAAATGGACCGAAATTTTGATCCACAGTTGAAAAAATTTGTAAACTTTTTGAGTCCATGCATTTTTAGCTCAGTAGGCAATGGTTTGGAAATACAGCTCCATCCATTTTTCATCTTTATGTGTAAAATTTCTCCCCAAAATAAAATGAAATATTTAAATTAAAATGATGTGTCCAAAAATGAGTCTATTAGCATTTTTTTTCCTTCAATTCTCCATGTTGACTTCATTCTTTCTCATCTTGACCACTAGAGAGCGCAGTGTTACTCCAGGTCTTTGGAATGGACACTGTTCTTACACATTGCTAGTGGCAGAGTGGTTAGCTGCGGTATTTTCCACGCAACCCTTCGGCAAGACCAGTCCAAACAGTTTTGAATGGATAGTTGAGGCAGGAACAGGAAGGGCATCCGGCGTAAAAATCTGCTACATCACGGTAAAAAATGAAGCATCCAAATTTGAAATGAAAAGTTCTTGTACATTGTTGCGTCATTGTCAGTGGCAGGTTCACATGTTAAAGGGAGCTCCATTCATGCAACAAAAACAGTATTTGACGATTCATTTCCTTATAATGCAGTTACTTAAGTCTGTCTTTAATGTAGATAGAGTTAAGGTAGGGTGCGTTTGTCCTCTGCGTTTGACCCACCCTTCAGTGCAGCTGGGGTGACAACAGAGTAGCACCCGAGGACTCCAGATCTCGAGGGATAGTTTCAGTCACGAGTACCTAGCTGGAGGATTGTCCTATTTTGCATGTATTAGCTTATGTCCTTAAACCATTTTGTGCACTCAACATTATTGTCAGTTTAGTTTTTAATACATTTACTTGTGTTTCCCGTTGTAAAGTCCATTATTGTTCATAGTTCTATTGCTTTTCCTTGTCTCTAGTTTGTGACGGTGAATACCTACGCTTTTACAAATACTGTTGTGTTCTTTCACCTCATCATCATCGCTGGATCATCACACACGTTCAAACTGGGGCTGGGTAATTTATCAAATTCATTCGATAAATTTGTGTTCTTAATAATCGAGATTTTGAAAAATGGCAAAATCGTGAAATTGAGGATTATTACGACACAAGTTTACTCCTGACTTTGGTACTTAAAACTAATCAAAGGCAGTTTACAATTTCATAAATAATAATCGTCCAGTGTGTATTTTTTGTCCACACCGTCCAGCCCTAATGCAAACATTCCTCATTCTTTATATTTATCCAATTACCTGTCTGTTTCACTAGTAAAATCAGTGTCTGTTCACAAATTGATGCCTTATTGTAGTATTCTCACCCCTCACTTCTCCACCAGATGGCGCCGACTCTCTCTCCACTTCTCCCTATGTATCTGAGCCAGTGACGCACCTTCTGTATTTATATAAATCCAATTACCTTCATATTTCACTAGAAAAATCAGTGTCTTTTTCCAAATATTGATAACTTATTGTAGTCATTTCCCCTCACGTCTCCACCAGATGGCGCCCTCTCTCTCCTCTCCCTCCTCCCTATGTATCTGTGGGCGAACGTTCCTCATTCTTTCTATTTGTCCAATGACCTTCATATTTCCCTTGTAAAATCAGTGTCATTTCACAGATCGTAGTGTCCTCTCTCCTCACATCCATCAGATGGCGCCCTCTCTCCCCCCCTTCTTCCTATGTATCTGTGAGCGTGTGCCAGTGACACACCTGCTGCCCCTCGGCCTCCCTCATCTCCGTCCAGTGGCTGAGCTGTTCGTCGCTGGTGCTGTTGAGTCCCAGTGACACCCATCCCAGCCTCTCGCGGGGCCTTAGGGTGCTCCTCCGGCAGAACACGGACAGCACCAGGGAGACCTCGGACAGCTGGAACAGGGCCACCTGGAAGACGAAGCTCTCCTTGTAGGTGGGGTTGGGCTGGCCTCGGCACACTCCGGTCTTACACTTGGACATCTCTTTGCCTTTAGAGTCCAGCATGACCAGCTTCACATATGTGTCTGTGAGTTAGAGGACAGGGGACAGTGACATCAAGTGGTTAGGTTCAGAAGTGCAGCTTTGTATAAACAAGAAATCTTGAGATGTTTTGGGTTTACTACAAAGAAATAGCTACTTGAAATTATTTTTAATTGTGAGTGACAAGTTTGTAGGTATGAGTGTGCTATGTGTAGTGCACACGCGTTTATATTTTGGTTTGTAGAAAAAGTGGTTTTGCCAATTGTGAGTTACACCTCTTGAGAAGCCTAGTTCCAAAAATCAGTGTTTAAAAGTTAAAATATTAAATAAATTAAATAAAATCTTGAGTTCAAAATTGTCATCTTGTCTTGTTCTCGTGGACCAAGTCTTGTGTTTTCAATAACTTTATGTTTCTTTTGTAAATCTATTTACTATAAAATTTTATATATTTCAGATAAAGGTGAACAAAAAATATCAAATTGCCACCCTTTTGACACCTGCATATTGCAACACTGATAAAGAGAGAGAAAAACTGAAATACGAACTGCTAAATTAACACAAGAAACTCATGTATTTCAGAACATGTTCATATAGGTCTAAACTATAGTAATAGCAACTAACACATATATGGGAATACTGCTTTTGTCTCTACCAACCATGTAACTGTATGAACGACAGTGTACCTTTATAAGAGTATTAAAGTTTTTGTTGTTGTTTGTGGGTATAATAATTATGATCATTCCATAACCATAACCTTAAGGCCTTACCTCTCATGATATAGAGCTGTCCACCAACAAAATGTTTGACACAACAAAACAGACCGTCTGCAACACAGCACACAGCACACACGTACAGGAGAAGAAGAAGGAGGAGGTTAAGAGACGACAACTCACCAAAAACAAATAATATTATAATATGAAAATGACTCTGAAAATCAAATTGTCAGTTGCAATTGTTTTTGGAGCGTTTGAACATGTTGTAAAAACAATTGCTCGTCAAAACAGGGCCAGACACAGAAGGTGAGATTACAAAGAGCGGTCACGGGTTGGATTAGTAACTAACCGACAGAACTGCAAATGCTTTCAGTTGGTATAGACCCTTTAAACATTTGTAAAAAAGACTCTAAAGATTCTAAATGAACTGAGATGAGCATAACCCACACACACATGCACAATGTACTCACGGCCTTACAGATATACAAGGTTCGATGCTTTTATAGGAGTTCTTTCAATAAGTAGGCTTGATGTGTTGATCAGTGACATGATAATAATGTTTACACTTGTAACTGCTTTATAGGCCTGTGGAAAACGCGCCACAGTGCACCTTGAAATGTATTATGGTTGAGTTTGTGAACATTCTGATGATGTAGCATTTTAAAGGGTCCATACCATTCTGAAGAATAACTGACCCAACCTGTACCGCCCACATCACACAGAGAGTAAGTTTATCTACGGTTGAGTCCTGACCCATGGGCTTGTCTGTGGCGGAGGTCTTGAAGTGGCTGCCCTGGATGACCTCCGCAGAGAGCCGTCCGGTGGTGGAGTTATAGAGGAGGCCCAGGAGGATCTCAGGGAGGCACGTGTCTTCTGTGGAGCGATACGACAGAGCTCCACCACTGCGGGACACACTCAC
>KN471319.1:15749-30950 GCA_000787095.1 Periophthalmodon schlosseri | reverse complement strand
TTTAACAAATGAACAACACTTGTGTGAAAGACTTTTACTTTTTACTCTACAATACATTTTTAAACGGGTGCTTAAATACTTTTACTTTAGTAGTAGTAGTTTTCATGTGATACTTTTACTTTTACTTGAGTTTTTACCTCTGTATCTGTACTTTTACTTAAGTAGCAATATTAAGTACTTCATTCACCACTGTCTGCTTCTTACTTTGACCACATCGGGTCAGCTTCCGCACAGAACAAGTAAAAACTCCACTTAGTTTTTACAGCTGTGTCCCAGCTTCAACATGGCAACATATTATTAACATTTGAACACTTTTGGAAGGAGGGAGTGTTGGAAGTATATTTCAGTTGGGGCGTGTCACAGAAGACGGATAGACAGGTTTACCCTTTGGCTCGTTTCCATTCAGAAATTCAGACATACACAGCCCACATCAGTATTCAGCCCACGATCCAAGCAAGAGCACATAATAGAACACATGAACAGACAGAGCGACGGGACCTCGTGTCGCCTCCAGGGGGTGCTAATGCTCCATCATTTCGCTGAGGTGTCAGGCAGAGGTAGAAGTAGAGACGGGGACGTTAAACAGACTGAAAAAAGGATCTCGTTGCTCGCATTAGGACAAGGACGAACTGCATTTAAGAACATTTTAAAAAACACAACAATGGCGTATTCAAGACGAGCTTCAAAAAGCCTTGGCAGCGCCGATTCAAACTTTAGAAACTCGTAATTCTATTTGGTCTAATGATCAGACTCCAGCCCAAGTTCAAATTTTGCAGATTTAAAACTGTTAATTTAAAGTGCAGTTCAATTTGTAGAAAGTATATTCCTCTCAAAACATGCACCGACTGATTTTTTTCATATCCTTGGTTCACTTAAAAGAAACTATATTTAGAAAAACACTGACTGCTCTGTGTGTTGTAGTGGTGGAAGTAATGATATTCATGTACAGCATAACAACAACTGCAGAGCTTGTATTTTTGTTTATTTTACATAGATGCTTTTTGGATGGAACCTGACAAACATCAGCTTCTAACCAGAGGTACGCAGAGCAGCTGTACTGTTATATTCTGAAACATCTCAAGAAGAAGTACAAATAGTTATCCAGATATTAATAAAGTAAAAGAAAAAAGACAAAAAAAATAATAACGAGTAACTGTTTGTACCTGAGGATTGTTGAAGTTTGCTGAAGATGTTGTAATCCAGACATGAATCTAAAATTTCCATTCATTTTTCTCATAGACTTTTCAAAAAATTCAAATATTAAGAGCTCAAAGGTATTGTGGAGGCTAACCAGCTACATGCTAACCAGCTACGTGCTAACCAGCTAAGTGCCAACCAGCTACATGCTAACCAGCTACGTGCTAACCAGCTACTTGCTAACCAGCTACGTGCTAACTAATACCCATAACGCGGTTGTTTTCGGTCCAAAAAGGCTGTTTAAAATGCAAGATTCTGTGAAATGTTTTAATAACTTCCATCCATCCATTTTCTTCCTCTTATCCGGGGCCGAGTCGCGACGGCAGCCGTCTAAGCGGGGACTCCCAGACTTCCCTCACCCCAGATACGTCCTCCAGCTCCTCCGGTGGGACCCCAAGGCGTTCCCAGGCCAGCCGAGAGACATAGTCCCTCCAGCGTGTCCTGGGTCTTCCCCGGGGCCTCCTCCCGGGGGGACATGCCCGGAACACCTCCCTAGGAAAGCGTCCAGGAGACATCCTGAACAGATGCCCGAGCCACCTCAACTGGCTCCTCTCGACGTGGAGGAGCAGCGGCTCTACTCCGAGCCCCTCCTGTGTGACCGAGCTCCTCACGTTATCTCTAAGGAAGCGCCAGTTTTAATAACTTTGCAGTTTATAAAGTTTCAGAAACAGATTTTAAATAAAATTATAAGTCTGGTGGTTAACATGTTAACACCTGGCTGATTAACCCTGAGTAAGCTTTCGAACTTTTAATTTAATTTTTTATTTTTTTTCTCCAGAAAGCCTATGAGAAAAATTAATGGGAAATTTTGTTCTGGAACCCCTGGGAGGTCGGTCACGTTTGAGCTCCACAGAGGAAATGCAGATGACGCCACAACATTCAGAATTTTTAGATTGAGTGACAACATTACAAGATTGTGAATGGCAAGTAATGACATTTTCTTCTGTAAAAGCTCAAAACGCGTCTAAAATGTGAAAGAGCTGCTACAGTCTAATAACAAGCATAAAAGTCTACAACTCTGCTAAATATTTAGTTTGTACCTGACTCTAAAACAGGAAAATCAAGTCAACAGCAGAAAACCAGTGAAGAGTGAAACCACAGGGACACTGCACACACACGATCACGGATACAGAGTTTGATCAGACACAGAACTGAATGTTCCTCTCCTTAAAAAACATGTTTCTGAGTCTGTGTGTTGAAGAAATTATTATGGGTGAGTTGTCCTTTATCTGCCTCTGTCGTTAGCTAACGAGCTAGCTAAGCTCTGCACAGTCACAGCAACAACAGAGAAACTACTTTCAGGTTCCATTTTGCCGTTGGACAAAATGAAGCCTACAAAAAGCAAAGAAACACATTTTGTCTGTTGTGCTGCCCATAGTTCTGCCTCAGAGCCACTCAGTCAGAATGTGGAGGGGCATTTTCAAAATAAAATGGTGAAATTAGTCATTGCATAACCTCTATAATCAAATAGAACATAAATATCTACAGTTCAAGACATGTAGGCCTATGTTCAAATACTGACAACATAAAACTCAAATTCACAGTGGGCCAAAATTAAAAACTGAGACAAATTTACGGGCCAAACTCAATATGTATTGAAAAATTGACTGCACCTAATTTGTAATGTTTCATATGGAAATAAACTTCAGTTTTGCTTAAACACAAAACTAGAACAACGCAAGTTTGATATTACAAACATATGAGAAGTGAAATTTGAAATAAAAGACACATCAGTAGTATTCATTTCTTATTTAAATGAATAAAATAAATGATGTCTGTCTCTGTAGCCTTTCAAGTTCCTTTTTAAAGTAAAGCTTTTTTTCACAAGCCAAAAAAAACAAACAAAAAAATATATAATTTCTTACAATGAAAATTCAACTTTTAAACTATTAACAGTCCATGCCTGAATAGAACAAGTGCATAGAGAAAACATATATTCAAGCTCAATTTGCTACACTCTGATTTACTCATTGGTTTCGACTGTGCAGCAGAGCATTCTGGGATTTGTAGGGGTGCATGCACTATATACCGGCGGGCCAGCTCTAAAGCACGTTTGATATGATCTCACGGGCCAAATATAATTACACCATGGGCCAGATTTGGCCCCTGGGCCTGGCATTTGACATATGTGACATAAAGCTTTTGACCTTGACTGCCGTATCCACAGGAGGAAGAGTAACCACAACACCTGGAACCAGAAACAATGAATGGCATTAAAAGTATCTCTATAAAGACAAGCAGGCGACTCCACCAGGCCAAGTTACAGGTCAGGTCTGTGGAGAGACGACCCGGCTCTCAGTAAGAATGCATGTTTTTCAAGGTATTTTTAGCAACAAAAAACTAATTGAAAAAATGTAAGATTGAGATGAAGTTAAAGTGCGTATGACCTGTTTTCAAGATGTTCTAATTATGATTTATGATTATTGATTTTAGTGGGATAAAACCTGTTGTAAATATAAATTATAGTTTTACACCAATCAAGAATCAATTTGCGAAGAAAAGTTGATAAATGTGTTGAAAATTACAGGAAGTGTAGAGTTCTGTTTTAGAGAGTTCTGTACTGATGACATCACACTGGGAGAATTCGATCCAAATGTCTGGCACAACTTACAAGAAACGAATTTTTCCGATTCTTTAAACATTATTTCAACAACATAAAGGTGTTTTCTTATATTTTTATTTGTCTATTTGTGCACATTAGAGGAGTTTTAGTCCACTGTATAACATGGTTGCTAGGTAGCAGTTGTGGAATTCCCCAGTGTGATGTCATCATTTCCAATCAGGAAGTAAAATTTTAAACTTAAAAAATGGGACAGAATTTGTACATTTTTTTAGCAAAATCTTAACGAAGACCTATTGTGCTTGTGTTTGCTATATAGTTATAATCTACAACACCCGTGGATCATTTTGTTATAATTTGGCCATTTTAAATCGCAATATTCATCTAAAACGAGTTTGCTGATATTCACGTTATAAAACTGTGGCGCCCAATGGGAACTGACGTCACGGTAAACGTCATCACAACAAAGATTTTTTTTTTTTCATTTGTACCAAACTGACTACGTGACGAGTATCACCGATTAAGAAAATAAAATTGGAGAACGAAGTAAGTACAGAGAAGTTGGCGTATGCTGGCGGCGGTGAACACGGGGATTGATCTGCAATATGGCGTCTTGAAAATAAGCGATTAAAGGTTGCTCAAACATGCACGAGTCACTTCAAACACAACTTTGGGTGAGTAAATGGTGAGACGACACAACTATAACATGTTCAAAAGCTCTGAAAAGTCGATTTTGCAGAATAGGTCTGATTTAAATACAACGATATAGTAAGAATATAACTTGTGTTTTAGTCAAATGGCTAAACCGATCTTTCATAGGCACTTAAAATGCCACTGTGGAGCTCGATGGCGACACGTACCCGATCACCAACCTCTGCAGCTGGACTACAGCGGTGAACGCAGAGCGGACGTGGCCCTTCGTAACACAAGTCTATTGGGACATAGCAGAAACAAAGCGCTGCCACCTGGATTAACCTTCACAGACACTTGATATCTTTTTTTCGTTTTGCCGTGGATAAGAAGCGCTGACATTTCCACAGTTACCATGCACCCACTGAACCATACATTCAACACGATCTCCTCAACCTGCCCCTCTGTGTGGCGCTGGCGTCTGTCTGAGTCGTGTCTAACCCCGAATGAACTCCAAACTGAGAGCGTTTTGACAACACCACAGGCTAAAGTGACTGATATCGACTACCCACTTTTGTACTCAATTGTATCAAGCTTTTAAAGGGAGTCAGAATGTGAGGTTTGCAGAGATTTGGAGGGTTTAGTCCGTGACCTTAAGCTGCGGCAGTCACCGAGGTATAACTTAAAGCTGACAGAGAGAAGTGAATGCGCTAGACACTGATATAAACAACGTTTAGAGCCATGATTTTGCAGTTAGAACCTCAAAAAAAAAGAAGCATTTGAAAGTTCTTGGTTGGCGTCCCTTCACTCAAGCTTTTGGATGATCTATGCTTTATTAAAATACGCTCTTAAGCTGAACTTGTGTATCACTGTGTAACTCTCCGCTACCTGCTCGTCTTGATGGAGATGTTCCACAGTACGGCATTACGTACGTCTGTTTCCATGGAGACGAGCAACTGAAACCACCAGCCTGAGCTACTGGTCAAATCTCTTGAGCGATAGAAATGATGACTGAGTTACTGACGGACAGTTGCTCCGTTGGTAGAATGTTTGTCCACTGATCAGAAGTTTGGCGGCTCGAATCCCGATCTCGACATAAACATCATCGGCTCCACTGACGCACAGGTTGGCGGTGCGATTCCAGCTGCCACAGATGAATGCTGACGTCCTCGGGCAAGACACTTAACCCACCTCGCCCCCAGTGTCTGCGTAGACTGGTGTGCGAAAGCGCGTGTGAATGGGTGAGCGGTTCCCCAAATAAATCAAAGATGGACGAGTTTAATACCATTCTGTGGAACATTCTAAGCAAAGCGATGACCTCTCCATGGAGACGTGCAGGTAGCAAGAAAAGTTGCACAGTGCAGCTTTACCCAAAAAAGAAGTAAGCTGCGTGTGTGTGTTTTATGGTTCGTTATGCACCTTTCACAGCCCATAGTCCTTCTCTTAACGCTACAGAACTTGAAATGAAACAAACGTGTTCACAAACTAACAGTTGTCTTCGCGCCCTCAGAAACAGCTGCTTTTGTCAAAAACGAGCTGAACAAAACTCCATGACAATGCAATTTAGCGCGGGACAAAGCCAGTGCTAAAACAAGCTAATCTTTCCTCACCCTGAAATCCAACGTTTAGCTCTCACGTTGTCTAAATAGCGCTGTTTTCATCCACGGTGACGCACTTAAGCTGTTCCCTGTGCCCAGAGCCCCCCCCCGTTCCCCCTCCCTCTCCCAGATCTGTCCCATTACTGTCAGGGGGCTCGTATTCGCTCGGGTCACGTCCTGTAGTGACAAGTAAGGGTGATATGTACCCAGCCCCCAGAGCCGGGTGTTGTGACAGTAGTGAGCGGGTGCTGCCTGGGCGCATGATGTCACCCAGATCCCTCGAGGTCAACATCTTTAGCGTGTTAGCTAAGAGACGGCTTTAAGGCTTTAAGAGTGTGAAACAAGATGGAGGACGAAGGTGGCGCTATAGAAATGGGAGGATTTTTGTAGATTAAAGGGACCGTATTACACGTTTTTCTGATCTGTTCTAATGTTGTTTCCTCGTCGCAAACAGACCTGGAGTTGTGTTTTGTTTCGTTCACACGTTTAACACACAAACCCTGCATGTTTAGGTTGAGTTCTTCTCTCAAACGGAAAACACTCTGCTCCACGTTGTGATGTCATGTTGTAATACAGGAAGTGCTCCGCTGTGTTTTTAAACTCCATACGCCTTCGCTAGAATCATTTGGATGATTTCAGCCCTGGAATTGCCGATCGCTACTGAACAAAAGATAAAAATTAACTTGAAAACTACCGCTTCATGACATCACAAGGTGGAACAGAGCATTTTGAGCTTTGGAGATAATAATAAAGTGTTACTCATACATGTGTGAATGAAACAAAACACAGCTCCAGATATGTTTTGAGGAGCTAACAGCATTATAACATGGCTTAAAGCTCACAAGAGTCAATTTCACGTAATATAGGACGTTTAATAAATAAAAGAGGCAAAGTTGAGATGATTTGGACAAGTATAAAAGTACAGAGGATGTATTGAAGGATGTTCAAACCCATTTATTTTTGAATAGAAACCCCAACAGATGGACCAACTAATGTCAATATGACCTTCCTGGCTCTATCTATTTCTTTTTGTACTAGATTATGAAGATATAATACACATAGATACACATGCAGACTTCAGCCTCTGCTTTGAAACCTTTAGCTTCACTCTTTCACTCACTTCGTTTCATAACAGGCGATGAATTTAAAACCCGTCACTTTACACTCTATGAAAAAGTAGGTTAACCATCGCTATCTGTCAGAAGAGAACAACACTGTATAAAATCGATTTATTTATTTATCTATTTAAGGAACTACGATGATAGACTGACTCAGTATCTCGCTTGTTTGTTGAACTTTGATACGGGAACTTTTAATACAACTTTTAATACAAGATCTACTGGCTGCTGTAGAACTGAAAGGGGGAAAAAAAAAGCTTTTGGTTATTTTGCTTCCCAAGAATGGAATATATTTCAAGGACATGCAGAACTGGACAGATTGGTGCCACTAATGCACTTTAATAATCTGGGGATAAACATTTAAACTCACACCTGCTCCTGTTTTTAATGTTTTAAATGGACCTACGCTGTTATTCGTTTTTGTTTGTTCTGTATTTTGTATTTCGTCCGTCTCCACGACATCCCCAATTGAATTGACGGGTCTACAGACGATTGTAACGTACAACTCACGAAGCTTAGACCGAAAACGAACTTATCTGTACCAAAACTGAAAAAGTGTAGCTAAAGACTGGCCAGGCTTAACTCTTCAAGGTTCTACAGGCTGCTTTTGGATCGCACAAGCCGAACACGTTGACATTTTGACAGTCGGATTCACTGATCTGAGCCTTCCTTTGTATCCACTCTGCAAAATCTGGCTTCACGGCTGCCACGTCCCTCATCACTCACCCGGCCCAAAAAATTATCTTAAAGCTTGAGTTTTCTTCAGCTCAACAATCGACGATCCTTCATGCTTTTTGTCATATTTGTCGATGTATCTGCTTCTCTTTCCACTGCGAAATACAACTATCTATAGCGTATTTGTCCGGTGTTTGCGCTGCCAGACTTTCTCCACTGCAGTGTTGGAGTCACCCAAATATGGACGGTTTATGCAGGCAATAAGTGCTGCAACAGTGCTGCGCTGGCAGGTGACGCAAACATTTTCACATTTCGTTACCATAGCTGTACCTGGTCCCCTAACCCTTCTCCTACAAACTCGAACCTCAACTTTTTTTTAACTTAGTTTCAAATTTCATACCCAATATTGTGTTGTTTATGCTCCAGTTGGGCTGCTGCCGCCGGTGGACCCGCCGGACGGGTGTGGGCGGGCGATGCGGGAGCTAATATCTTGCTAATATCAAAGTGCGATTCTCGAAACAAGGGTCACGTTGTGCACTGTGTAACTTTCCGCTACCTGCTTGTCTCGATGGAGATGTTCCGCAGTATAGCGTTATATACGTCTGTTTCCATGGAGACAAGCATTGAGCGATAGAAATGATAACGGACACTGGCTCAGTCGGTAGAGTGTTTGTCCATTGATCTGAAGGTTGGCGGTTCGAATCCTGCTCTCGACATAAACATCATTGATAGAGGCAATTGAAGCCACCAGCCTGAGTTACCGGTCGAATCTTTTGAGCAACAGAAACGATGATGGAGCTATTGACCTACAGTGGCTCAGTCGGTAGAGTGTTTGCCCACTGATCTGGAGGTTGGCGGTTCGAATCCTGCTCTCGACATAAACATCATTGGTAGAGAAGTCAGATCCACTGACCCACAAGTTGGCGGTGTCAGCTCCCACAGATGAATGATGATGAATCGTTGTGTCCTTGGGCAAGGCACTTAACCCATCTTGCCTCCAGAGTCTGCGTACACTGGTGTGTGAATGTAAAGCGCTATGAGTTCCTTGAAGGTGGAAAATCACGCAATCAGTGCTGCAACAGTGCTGTGCTGGCAGATGACGCAAACATTTTCACATTTTGTTACCATTGCTCTACCTGCTCCCGTAACCCTTCTCCTACAAACTAGAAACTTTACTTTTTTACTTTGTTTCAAATTTGTACCCAATATTGTGTTGTTTATGCTACAGATTTTTGCTACGGCGTGTCCACACGACCCCGTGGACCCGCCGGACGGGTGTAGGAGGGTGATGCAGGAACTAATATCTTTGCATTACGTTTTGTGACGGCTCAAAGTGCGATTCTCGAAACAAGGGTCACGGTCTTAGCGCAGTGAAGATCTGTCTTTGGCACTCGGGCACATTTAGTTGTTTTTGCTTGTTTCAAAGGGTCAGGATTTGTTATTCCACAGCTCTTCTCTTGTTTGTGTGTCCGACAGTGACGCTGGTGTTTGAGGACTACTGAGCTGCATGTGAAATCAAACTCTATATTGTTGTTTTCTGTCGACCGGGGAAAGAAAATGTGTTTTTTAGTGATTAAACAGCGAATGGGTCGATGTCGTCCTCTGAATAGCAATTATTGGAAGACTAATAATTGGATGTTCACAATAAAATCATTGACCTTGTTAATGTGGTTTCTGCTGAACGGAAATTATTTCACGGTGCTATAAATTAGACAAGATTACACCTAATGCAATATAAAGCTATAAACTAAGATGATGTGGAAGACTGATGTTTGAATGGAAATGATACAGTGGCAGAGTGGTTAGCCTGTCTGCAGTGGTGTAGCATAACAAGGTAAAAGTATTAATGTACTATACTTAAGTAAAATCTGTACTTTACTTAAGTGGATATTTTTTACTTTTGCTTCATTACATTTGAGAGCAGTATCTGTACTTTCTACTCCACTACATTTTTGAACAGGACTGAAAAGTAAAGTTTTATTACTGTCTGAGACCTGCTGAAAAGTCTGAGGGGTTTATTTTAACATATTCACAATTTGAGCAAAACAAAAAAAGAAAGAAGCTTGAAAAAATATTGATTCAATTGTTTCTGCTGAACAAAATTCACACAAATCTTTATCAAAATCACTGCATCTTAAGCTTTATTACATCTGAAAATCTGCGCAAAATACTTTTACTTTTTACTCTTTAAGTACCTGTACATTTTTAAATGGGTACTTTAATACTTTTACTAGTACTTTTTTTTTTTGTGACACTTTTATTTTAGTATTTTTTTGCTCCCGTGTCTGTACTTTTACTTAAGTAACAAATTTGAGTACTTCTTCCACCATTGCCAACCTGTGAATCCACCTTGCTTGTAGGAGTTTTCTTTCATCTCATAAGAAAAAAAACAACAAAAAAACCCCAAAACTTAATTTTGCTTAGCGGCGATTGTCATTGTGTTGTAGCTGGTCAGCTGACTGCATCAGTCCTAATGCCCGCATACATTCTGCTGGTGTGTCCTTGGGCCAGGCACTTGCCACTTTCAAAAGAAAACTGTTTGCCCCGTCTCACCCAGTAGTTATATATTAAGCCTTCAAGTTGCATCTGCATAGTTCAAAACTGTAAAGTAAAACCTAAGTAAAACTGTCTAAAAGCCACTAGGTTGCAGATGTTTTTGGTGATGTTTCAGACTCGTGCTTCCTAAAAAATGAGCCCTATATTGAAAAAGATGCACTTGACACGCCCTTTATTTCCATGCATCCCTGTAACACGTTCAAAAGACTGTTCCTCCTCACATATGCAACACCTGCTGCACTAATGACCTCCCCTTTAATAGGCACAGGGCAGGCAGAGGTCTGTCAGAACATGGAGTGACACCTAGAGGCTGGAGGTGCATTTTGGCCGCTACATTAAGCACCCATTGTTCAGTCCAATGAGGTTCATCTGGTCTTCCCATAATTTACACAAGACTTTAGATTGGGACGAGGGGGCCTTTTTACTCTCACACACCTAGGATACTGTCCTGAAGAAGTCGGACTGCAGATGGCGCCGTCGTCCTGCCTCCAACGCTAGGAAGACCTGTTTAAATCGGCTGAACGGACACGTCACAGCAACATCACGTGACCACCCTGAGGCGCTAGTGAGCAGTCCAAACTGTCAGATATGAAAACAAACTAAACCTTAGTCTGGAAAAAGAATCTATTAAAATAAATAGACCCGTTGTTCATTTAATTTTTCAACACTGGGGTGTGTTAAAATAAGTCTTACGTCCCCCTCCATTTCAGGCATCAGTGTTTCATTTTGTATGTTTTAAAAACCCTGTATGGATTGTATTTGGTCTATGCCACTTTCTGTTCGTTTTGCCCATGGTATAGCTGGAAATAAAGCTAAGGATGTGTTTTTTTATAACAGGAAAAGACGAAAAGAATCAGTTGACTTGAATCAGTTAAAAACTAGTTTGCAGCAGATTCCTGTTTCAGCAGTTCAGTGTCAGTGTCAGGTGTAGCCTTCACCCAGGAGAAGACTGTTTGCCTTTTTGAAATATGAGGTGACTGTCCTGAAATTGAAGAGGACATCGTTCGAGTTTGGTTCTAGTCGAGTGAAACGATATTATTGGTGGTTTTCAGATTCTAGAATGTGATGATGTCATACTCTCAGATGGGGGGCAAGGGCCAGTTTTTCCTATTGATTACACTGTACTTTGCCATGAAATATTTCGTTCTTTCTTTCCAGATGATTTGTACCAGATTTAGTTGCTGCTGCTTTCCATGTGCAGCCCCTGGGCAGGTGAACACGCATTAAAAATACACATTTAATCACAGTTACATTATAAGACTAACAGTTCATCATTAACATTAGCAGTAAAATACAATAAAATCTCACCATGATGTTTCCTACAGTCCCAGCAGATATTAAAAATCGTTATATGCAGGTTTTTACAGTGAAAACAGAACAAATTAACTCCACTGATGTGAACCCACTTGAAATTTAAAATGTGCTTTTTCAAATTTGTAGTAAAATTATTAAGATCTACAGACAGTTTCAGACTGTCTGGAGCTGATTCCACTGTCTGATGGTTTGAAAAGAAAAGGCAGACTGAGCAAAGGCCGAAGATCTTTTGGGAACTAAGCAATTTTAGTTCACAGAGTTTGTTCGAAACAGAGTTAAATAAACTCAAAAGGTAAATGCACAAATGTTTAACCTGATAATTTCTATCAGTGACTAGACTGAAGAACTCGCTATATTACAACAAAAATCTGAATTTTAACAATATTCATTTTAGCTGCCCCCCATTTGTATTAAATATTATTGGCCTATAGAACGTTGTGATGTCGTCTGAAACCCAACAATTTGGATCAGCAATTATCCTCCTCGACAATGCAATTTTTTATCATCCTTACATAAGACAGATAAAACTATAGTCACATTGTTCTCTGAAGTGACAGTGGCTCAGTTGGTAGAGTGTTTGTCCACTTATCAGAAGGTTAGCAGTTCAGATCCCGCTTTCAACATAAATATCACTGGTTGTGCTGTCAAATCCACTGACCCACAGGTTGGCGGTGCGATTCCAGCTCCCACAGATGAATGCTGTCGTTGTGTCCTTGGGAAAGACGCTTAACCCACCTCACCCCCAGTGTATGAATGTGTGTATGAATGTGTGTATGAATGTGTGTGTGAATGTGTGTGAATGGGTGAGTGGTTCCTTAATGTAAAGCACTTTGAGTGACTTGAAGGTGGAAAAGCGCCAACTTTACAAACAACTCAGAAAAGTTGTAAAAGTTGTAACGCGTAACAAATGTACAGGGTACATTCTCAAAAGAACACACCTTAATCAAACTCTTAATTAGCAAGACGTTAAGAGTGACATGCTTATATTCACTTAACACTTCCAGCAGCACTACGCAAAGCAAATAGAATCCAACTTAATGAGGACAATCACACTCTTGCCAAACAACTTTAATTAACATATAGCTACAAAGATGCATAACTGATGACACGCTCCATCGTTTGGAGTTGAAATGAAACTCCAGTCTATGCGCAGGACTATTAAAGGTGTGGGAGTACTTGACTCACGGCACTGACCTTTCCAATGCCTCTAACAAGAGAACCCCCGGCAACCGAACACATCCTAAAATATACATCACACGCAACGAATGGTAGATACATTAAAAAAAACACCAATTAGAATTCATGTTTGTGGGCGAGTATTTCTTCTGTTTTTGCATTAGAAGTTGAAAGATAAAGATGATGCGAGGCTCCGGACAGAAACCGTTTTGGACTTTAACTTTGCAACGACTTCTAGAAGTTCTGCCGCTAATGATCAGTGGCACTTAGTTTCTTATTTTTTATGTCTTTTGTCAGGCTTTCTTTGCAGTTTGTTTGCTAATGACTTTTTCAGCTGTGATTTGCTCGGCTCTGTATGACTGAGCAAGATGTGATGCATGTGATGAAGCCGCGCAGAGGGGGGAAGAATAACAAGAATTGGAGTACTTTCAAGTAATCGCGCCACAGGAACTGATAATGCCGGATGTAATGTGGAGTGTTTGCTTGGATAAATAGCATGTAACTTTGGTTCAACAGCTGGTAAATCAGTCTGTCGAGCTGATTTCAAACACAGTTGCGTAGTTATGATGACATATTGTTGACACTGTTGAATAAAATAGCAGGTGTTTTTATGATTTTTACACTTGGAGAGTTCATTTGCAAAAATAGATATAGGAACAGATTGTAATTGACTCTATATTTATCTAGTTTAGTTCATTTCTTCTCGATGACATTTACTCAACTTTAGTTTCAAAGATATTACCTGTAGAATATTGTAACAGAAAGAACTTCTGTCTTTTATACTTCAGTTGAGTTATCTGCATTGCAAATGAACTTTCCAGGAGGGACAAATATCATAATAGGCTTAGAACAAGAGCAACAGCAAGACGCTAGCTAGCTCACTGTGTCTCAAAACTAACGTCACTCATTAAAATTGGAAAACATAAAATAACAACCTACCTAAAATTCCAATTAATTAAAATAAAGACTACCCAGTTATTTTTAAATGTAGAATACTTCAGTTTGTGGTGTTGTTTTAATATTTATTATGCCTCAAAATTAGCATTAACGTTAGCATTGAGACACAAACGCGTCTCTTGTGTCTCTGGTGAAGTATTCATTTTATTTGTGTAGTGTTTAACGTGTTGTCAGTGACGTCCACCCGCAGCTCCCCGTCCACTGCCTCATCTTTAAATATTTATTCATTTTAGCGTGACTCATAGAGATAAAACTGGACAGGAAGTAGCGACGCTAACAGTGAGGTTTCCGGGCTAGCTGTGCACAGAGCCAATTGATCTCTAAAAATACAAAATGCGAGGAATGTAATCCAAATGGGTCACAGCGGTATAAAGTTCTTTAAAACCTACACTACCACTTGTGCCAAAAACACTGCATGGAGCCACGCTGGGGGTAGTGTCATGCCCAACGACACAACCTCAATATTTACTAGCGAGAGGCGATAAGGTTGAACGTTTCCCCAGTCTATCCCATATGGAGTAACTTGCACAATAGTTATTTGGTCTCGTTTACAGTCGTGGAGCGATAAACTTAACTGACTACATCCGTAATAGTTTGACAATGGTCTGAACCTGTCCTTCCCAACACGACTCGCTCGCTCGCTTTCATTCCATCAACTTCAAATGCGCCGCCTGCAATTCTACTGACAGGTGCCATGGCAACCAATCTCGTCTTTGCACCCGTCACTAGCCTAGAACAAAGTTATTTCTGTTGCTTGTAAATTTCCCGACACAATACATTCTTATAAACTACTTTTGCTTGGAAGAACATTACATTAACAACACTTTACTTCTAAGTGAGGATACACCTAAGTATGTGTCATTGTTTCGCTAATGCCCTCATGCGAGTCTGATGGATCTACGCTACCTTTAACAACTGCCTCACCCGTAATTGCAGCTATTTTGTCATCTCCAGAAGACGCTGGGGGAAGTGGCTAGCCCCCCTCCTGCGCAGCTAACGCCTCGTCTGTCTGTGTCCTCCAATCTTTCCCTCCAATCACCCACAATGCCTCTCTCTCTCACCTGTGCCGCACTTCTTATTATAGGCGACGCTGGATTTGTCTCCCGCTCCCATGCCGTCTTCTTCTTGCCCCCAGACAAGCTACTTATCAAAGAGTCCGATAAAGGATTTAAGTCCAAAAGAAAGTGCTTTACAAGTATCTCATCATGCGCTGTATTCCGAGAACAATTATTGTCTAGACTCCTTTAACCCGTCTTTTGTGGTGAATTAGACGGTTAGATTAGTGCAGGGACGTATGGTAAAAAAAAAATCTAATTGTTATTGGATCCCATACGTTATTTCTACTACTTTGTTAAATGCAGCTTTATGCTCAAACACAGACCGTGAAAGAGACTGAGCGATAAGATGAGTGGGTGGGGAA
>KN471319.1:2204-15739 GCA_000787095.1 Periophthalmodon schlosseri | reverse complement strand
CAGGTGGATTCAACCTATCGCAGAGAAGTGCAAACTCAGAAGACGCTGATCTTTAAAGGCTCTGTATGCAGCCTGCGCTCTTACAGTTCTTACAAGGAATTACAATCACAACTGCACCTGGGCTGCCAGTGCTTTGACCTATAGAGGACAAATACATTCGTTCTCAGTATGCGGGCCATGCCTCATGTGAAAGCTCAGAACCTCTAGAATTCACCCGCTGATTAATGATTGGCTGCAGGTGCTGGCGTTTAGGTAGCGAGGATTCTGATCAGAGGGCATCCTTTTAGGTTTAAATCAGCTGGATTTCAGCGTAGAAACTCAAAATCGTGGGTGGTATGTCTCAGAGTGAGACAGGGGCAAAGATCAAACTTAGAACCTTGATACGACCTGACATCAAGCATGTCCGATACTTTGGAACCTTCTCGTTTGCTCATTTACTTACGTTTACGAAACCAAAAACACTGCTAGCAAACAGCGCTAGCCTTAGCTAACCACTGGAAGGCGTTACCACACGGAGTCTTTTGCCTGTGTTTGCTCTAACAAACTTTCGTCATGGCCAGGACTGTGTGCGCCATCTCACATTGTGCATTACCAAAGTCTTTCAAATATAAAGATAGTGTTTTCACAATTTGCTCCATGATTTTCCTCTTTGGCGAACCAACCCCTTTAATACACAAGTAGGGTGTGAATATGTTTTAGCCAGAAAAGGAGCGGCTGGAGCACATATTTTGGCAGAGAAAGTCCACCTCATGATTTATTTAGGCTTTAGGCAGGACTGGGCATATTTTTTGGCATTAAAGCAACCGTAGCCCCATGACACCTGACCATGGTTCCAAAGTCACTAAGCCATCTAATAAAATCAATTTAAAGTGGATTTCAAAAGCTTGGCACGGGAACAAAATGATCCACATTTTGAAAAAGTTAGAATAAATAAATTATTGCAAGTCACATTCTGGGGATGTATCCGGCGCTATCCTTAATGGCACTAAAAGGCTTTGACCCCATTTCACCGGCTCCAACCCGTGTCTAGCTCCTCTGCGCACATCTTTACTCCTTATGTGCGTGAATTTATATGCAACAAATCCCAGAATGTTTGTTGGGAAGCGATGAGAAGGGATACCCAGCAAATTCCAATGCGTGCGCCTGGGTTTGCAACTGATAAAAATGGTTCTTATTACGATGCAGACAGCATGGGGCAGTCACTTTTGTCACACACTGCTGCTTTTACAAAATATGGTTCAAAGTATTTTATTCTTGGAAAAAGTTTGGTACGGGGTCGTAAAGGCTTCTAGTGCTATTTCATTTATTTAAGAGTAGAATGCACAGCTACAAAATGACAAAGGACAAAGATGCTAGTACCAGATTCGATAGGAAGCTAATTTCCATCTGCCGTCCTTAAAAAGAAAGGGATGAGGGGAAGGAATTGAAAACCTACAGCAAATACGGATCTTAAATCAACCTATTGTGGTTGTGTCGCTCTGTAGTTATAATCTATGACACCCGTGGATCATTATGTTATAATTTGCACATTTTAAATCACAATATTCAATTTAAAACGACTTATGAAGAAATATGTCCGCTGACTTCTGCGTTAGAAAACTGCGGCGCCCAATGGGAACTGACGTCGGTGTAAACGTCATCACAACAAAGAGCCGTGTAGCTGTCGGCGCCCCCTATGGCTAGCTGCAGATGACGCTAGCGAGCCGCGGATTTATTATTATTATTATTTTTTTCATTTGTCCCAAAATGGCTACGCGACGCTGCTGAATCCTACGCGTATCATCGATTACGAAAATAAAATTTAAGAACGAAGTGCAGTGGAAACAGGGATGGATCTGCAATTTGGTATCTTGAAAATAAGTGGTTAAAGTTTGCTCAAACATGCACGAATCTTTCCAAATGCAACTGTGAGAAGGTAAATGAGAAAGGGAAACGACTATAACATGGTTAAAAGCTCTGAAAAGTTCCATTTTGCAGAATAGCTCTGCTTTGATCGTACTTTACACTAAATAAACTGAACTTCCCAAAGGTTTCCACCACGTTCGCGTAAACTAGACAGATGTTAGCATACATACACGATGCTGTTCCATTATGTAACACGGATTCCACTGCGTTCCAACAGTAACCGTTGTTTATCGTGTACATTTCCTTACTAAACTCCATTACAGTGCTTTATTGCTGCATATGGTTTGAGCGCACACACAGGCGTAGAATACACAGATGCTCTCCGGCTCCGTTTTATAGGCGCAAACATGCTACACCAACTGTCAGAGGCGAGGGGGAAAATCAGCCTCCTGTCTCTCATCCAACTTTCTTCCCGGGCAAACGATCAATGATGGGCCAGCTACAATTGAGTTAGGATCATTTAGCGTTTTCCGGCTGGCCTTTGATGCCTGCCGCTCCCAGACAAAGCTCCAGTCTGGACGGGGGGTAGAGAATTGAATTAAAAATGGAGTCACAAGGAGAGAATTGCACCTTAGAGCGTATATTCGATCAACTGTCTTCTATTCACGTGGACTTAGGGTCTTTTCTGTGAGTGCGTTTACATGCGATCCCGGTTGTGACCCTTATCCCGGTTATGATGATATTCCAGATATGACGTTTACAGAGAAACCAGGAAACTCATCTCCCTGTATTCACCTTATTCCGGAAGTTGCCGCGGGCGCCGCCATCGTCATTTATGTTGTTTTATTTTGTACGGAGCTGCCGATCTTGACACCGAATAAGTTCTATACGGACCTACAGAGCCGTTTTGAAGCTTCCCAGAGAATCGGCGCAGCGTCGACTTGTTGTTGCACGTAAACGTTGAACATTTGACACAAACCAACCGACTTTTTATAATATTTTAGCGCCAAAACTTTTCCCAAATTCTCAATTGAAAGGAACGGGATTTCCGCTTAACCGGAAGTGCTACTACAAATTAAGCGCGGTTTAGTTGCATTTACGGAAAAAGTGGGCGGGGCGGAATAAGGTCAGTATTTAGAGTGGTAACTATGGCAACTATTTCACAGATACGTCAAGGAGCTAAACATGTAGCCACTTTGCTCACTTAAGGCGTTTTAGCATGTTTCTAACAAAAAAAGGGACAAGATGACAAGATGAGATGATATTTATGGTATGGTATGAGTTTTTATTTGTACTGGGGCAGTGCACAACATTAACCCAGACAAGTCACAGGAGAGATGCTGGTGCAGGTTATAGCACGAACGCTCATTTACACCTGTCGTCCCTGAGCGGCTGGTGGAAAAACTGAAAGTACAGATTCAGTGTATATACAGTAAACAGACCACAAATGATAGTAAAAGCCAAAAGTAAAAACTGTCAACTGGACTAAAAGTTTGACCACAAATGATAGTAAAAGCCAAAAGTAAAATCTGTCAACTGGACTAAAAGTTTTAGAATGAAGACGTTTGGCTGCTCATCTAAGCTGCTTCTTCAGTTATGGTCAGATCACTGCTGGACACTGGTTTATATCTAACTGAAAGGAGGCGCTAACTACACTGAAACTGAAAACAGCTATTGTTTACAGTAGACCTAGACCTAGACTTAGCCTACATACAAAAACTGTAAATAATAGCTGTTCAGTTTCGGTGTAGTTAGCTCCTCCCTTCAGACAGATATAAGGCAGCGTCCAGCAGTGATCTGACCAGAACCGAAGAAGCGGCTTGGACGAGCAGCCAAACGTCTTCACTCCTACAACTTTTTGTCCAGTTGACAGATTTTACTTTTGGCTTTTACTATGGATCAGACCTGGACGACTGAGGGATTACACTGACCACAAATGAATCAAACATTATGAATTAATTATTATTTAGAATCACATTGTTCAAATACTGTTCTAAAATCAACATACAGCCAAACACATAAGCACGTGCACTCATTCAAAGCACATTTATCCCTGATGTGCAAAAACTCGTTTAGATTTCAGCCGCTTCTTTGTCAGACGTGCAAACATTTGAAAACCTGAGCATCTCTGTCGGCAAAACGTCCATTTAAATAAGAACATGAGACTGTGACTGTCGTAGCATCAGTAAAAGAGGCTGTTGAACTGTTGAAAAATACGAGTCCCACGGCGTCAGTTTAGTCCAAGAGCAACACAAACGTTAGCCTGGTGTTAGAAGAGGATTGTGTTAAAGTCGACTGCTTTATTTTGTTAATAAGTGTTACAAGCGGGTCAGCGAGGGAAGTAACAACAGACCAGATGTTAAGGTTAACTAAAAATGGTAATTTATTAATTCGCAGCAAAAATAGGTGATAAAAATAATAACAAAACAAAAAAATGTCCCAAATTTGGTCTAATATTTCCTACAGATAGATCAACTTTACAAAGGAATGAATGAACAAATTAAAAATAAAACGAATAAACAATTCAAGCTTAGCTAAATTGGACTAATTGGACTGATTACAAACTGTTTTTAAATTACACAAAGTCTGTAATAAAAACAATAACAAGTGTCGCAGCGAAAAATATCATAAAAGTCACTGCAGCTAAGTAACAACTAAAGAGTAACAAGAGACACGATTAAACGGGTGGCGAGCAGCAATAAGTGTGAAATATCATTACTTAAAAAGTCCTGGGAGAAGTTTGAGTCGTTTTGGGAAAGTTGCTGCTCCTGCCGTATTTGTTACTTCACAAACTCACAAAACCAGGATCCTCAAAAAACACGATCGTTCTCCATTTTATAAGTGACAGCATGTTTCTTTTCATTTTTTGTTACAAAATCTTTCAACCTGAAGACAGTATTTATTTTATTTGACAGGGAAAGTGTACATTACTAAACATTACTGTAAATGTGCCAGAATGAACCATAAGACTGTTCAGCTGTTGCCCCTAGTGGTCAGATGTTGAAATTGTCAACCTAAAAACATTATGATTAAATATGAAAAGATCCAACGTTGTGACACAGAAATCATAAAATAATTAGGTCTAGCTATTCAGTATTTTTAGAAATGATGTGTACGCCACAGTAACGATTAAAACTTTCAAACAGACGAAGCTGATTTAGTGAAGTGAACTTTGTCTGATTTGCGATAAACCAGTGAGATGTTTCTGAAAAGTTTACAAGGGGCAGATAGATACACTTTGGTCCTAAGCCACAGCGATGATGGAGGAGGAGATGAGAAGGCTGTGGTTAGATTTATCAGAAATGCTTACACCTGCATGTTGTTGCAGTACGAGAAATCCATCATCGCTCACTTGATTTCAGCTTGAAGTGGACGCTAAAGAGGGTGAGGAATTGCAGGATTTTATTTCCATATTGATATTTTTTAGATGTTTGCCCACAAATTCAAAGGTTGGAGGTTTGTTTCCCACCAATGGCGATATTTTCTGTTATGTCCTTGCGCAATACACTTCAGCTACCTTGCTTCCGACGTCTGTGTAAGCAAATGTGACTGTGCTGTAGTCAACTAACTGATGCAGTGCTAGTGCAGCCTCTGCAGCTCAGTGAATGAACTGGTTCTCAGCTGTGATTGTAGTAACTTTGTAAAACAGTAAGAGCGCAGGCTATATGCAGATTTCAGAAAAGTGATACTAAACGACCGTGAACTTGGGTTCTGCTTATGACTTAAAGGTTTTATTCTGCATTCTTCTCTTTTAATGTTAATTCTATGATGATTATTTGTGATTATTTATGTTTTGATTTGTTGTCTTTTGATTTTAATGTCTTTCTTTTTCTGTAAAGCACTTTGAATTACTTTGTGTGCCAATTGTGCTGTACAAATAAACTTGCCTTGCCTACTTTTACATTACATGACAGAAGAGAACGTATTTACTTTTACCTTACTTAAGTAATGAGTGTCCTTAGTCTCGTCTTGTCCTCCAAAGTCAACTTGGACACGATTATACTGCAGCCACGGTCCGCTGCTGTGTATGTACGTGTATATGTGTACTTGTGTGTACGGGCCACTGCGTCCTGAAGCTCCAGTCTGCACGAGGTAATGAAGATCAATGAGAGGAAAGGTTGGAGCCCGGCTCGGATCCAGGTACTGCCTCCCCGTCTTGGGCCAAAGCTCTATTGATCCTCCCGTGCTCCACTCTCCCAGCATCTGATAAAGGGTTTCTGTAGAAAACACACCCAGCCATAAACAGCAATAGCCCCTCTCTCATAGACGCGCTCATGTGAACTGGCAGAGACGCACAGGCGGAGAGAAAGTCGCCGGGCTCAGCGGCTGATGCCTCCACCGGCCTTTTTACACTTTTCTGCTCTGTCTCAGATACCTGGAGGAAAAGATACAGCTCGCATTCTATCTTTGTCAAATAATGCAGGCTGACTGAAGCTACTTTTCACCTGCTCTGACGGGGAGGACCAAAACTAAACGTATACAGCCTGTAACCAACTGGTGGTCCATATGACATTTTCACTACTTCTGAGAACATACACAAGTCTATTTAGGTGTTTAAAGAGGACCTACTGAGCTTGTGTCTGCTCTGTAGTTATAATCTATGACACCTGTTGATCATTATGTTATAATTTGGACATTTTTAATCACAATATTCATCTAAAATGACTAAAAGGAACAAGTTTGCTGACTTCCGCGTTAGAAAACTGCAGTGCCCAATGGGAGCTGACCTCGCCGTAAACGTCATCACAACAAAGAGACGTGAAGTTGTCAGCACCTCCGATGGTTAGCTGCAGATCCAAGCACCGGGGTCAGTGTCGCAAGCTGAGCCTTCAGCTGCTACGTACATGCCCTGCCCATGGACCAAGCGCAGCTGAGCTAACCCCCATGAGACTTTGCTCGACGAGAGTGAGTGGAGCGGCCGCGAAGGAGGCAAGGGAATAATAAATAAATTACAAATTATAAATTATGCTTATGCTTCCAGGAGCTTCTGAACCATGTTCTAAACCTGCGGCTCGTTCACGACAGTTGGGCTCGTTCGCATCGCTCACACGCTCGTTCATGTCGTATCACATCACCGCTCTAACCAATCAGAGCTTGAGCTTAGCTAGAGCGGACGTAGAGCGTAGCCGAAGCTAACGATTAAAAAGAATTACCCTTATCCAGTTACTGTAATAGATCCATGTGCAGATCACACTAGCGAGTGGCAGGTTTTTTTCCATGTGCACCAAAATGACTACGCGACGCTGCTGAATCCTACGCGTATCATCAATTAAGAAAATAAAATTGAAGAACAAAGTGCGTACGTCACAGTGGGCGTGTACCAGTGGCGAGGTTTAATCGGCAATACGGCATCTTGAAACGTAAAGATTAAAGGTTACTCAAACATGCACGAATCACTCCAAATACAACTTTGAGGGGGTAAATGAGAAGAAAACAACCAAAACATGGTTAAAAGCTCTGAAAAGTCGATTTTGCAGAATCGGTCTGCTGTCAGGTCGACCCGGGCCTTTCTGTGTGGAGTTTGCGTGTTCTCTCTGTGTTTGGGTGGGTTTCCTCTGGACGCTACAATTTCCCCAACCCAAAACATACACCATAGGTCAAATCTTCCAGCTAAAGTGAATCTAGCTCAAGATCTGGAAATGTATCAATGGCTTAAGACACAGATATATTTTTCTAATCTATGTTATGATCTTTTTGGATGCTGTTTTCCCAGACATGTGTAAAATTCAAAAATCACAGCGTTAGTGTTGGAATGGGATCGTAGCCTCTAGAGTCTGCAGCCTGTGGTGGAGTTGAGCCCCATTGGAATTTGCCCACAGTTTTTTGTTTCAGAAATTCAGATACCTGAAGGAAAATGCACAGCTCGTATTTCATCATTGTCAAGTAAAACAGGCTTGGAGGAGCTATTTTTCACTCTGCAAAATGCCTCTTGGTGTCACTCACTCCAAGTACTGATAAAAACAGAAAATCCAGCATAGACATAAGGCTGTGTTTGCCTCCTGCTTTTGTTTTTAATTTAAATAACATCACGCTGGGGGGTTATGGGTTGTATAGTATAATTTCTTCTTACCAAAACTTCTAGAGCTCAAATTGCAATCCTGTTGTGTAAATGCACTGCCAAAATCGTATGTGGCTGCGTTGCCGAAGGGCACAACAGCGGGAGCCGATGCTGAAGTTACCTTCAGCATCGGCCTGGAAAGATCTTTTAAAACAGAAAAATATTTTATGAATTTGACCATTCATTTGAACAATTTTGTAGATGGTTTGTAGGTCCAGAAAGAAACAACGACACTAACATTTGCGTTAAAACTGTTCTGTTAACATTCAAAATAATCAAACAACAACAGAATAATCTTAATCTCACCCATGAACTGTATAAATAAATGGACATAGCTCATCATTTTGGCCTTAAAATGTTCGTATTAATGTTTCTGGTGTTTTTATTTGGCCGTTTTGTCCGTAAATCAAGATATGAACACTAATAACAGACCAATGTGGCGCCTTCTTTCCCCGAGGTCGCTCCCTTTAGCGTTAGCAACAGGTTTGACTGACAGCGTTGCTAAGCGCCCGCTCCCTGCTAAACCAGAGGTGCGGGTGGGAAGTTACGTTACCTTCAACAGCCTCTCTCCGGGTTGGCTCTTTGGTTGCTATGATACTCGCGGTCAGAATTCCAAATATGGAACTCAGCTCCAAATTCACCCCTATAACTGCTCTAGCCTCGATTAGCTTCATTTGACTGGAGCCGAACGCTACGGGTGACGTCACAGTCACTTAGTCCACTTCTTTATACAGTCTATGAATTATGAGTTTATAATTGTTTTTGGATTAAACTGTTCCTATTGGGTAAAGAGGCGACAATACGACGAGCCGCTTAAATACACCTCTGTTCAAGTAGCTCTAAACAAGCGCAACTGGCTAATACAGAATATTGTTAAGCAAGACGGGGATTCAAAGGGAAAGGGTCTCTCTGGTGGTGCATAGCAGGTCATCCGCTGCTCTGTGTAGAAATCTGTATCTCCAGGCTTCAAATAAATCCTCCAACAATTCTATCTTTAAAAACGCCTTTTTCAAATGAGACCAAGTTTATCTGAGAATCAGCCAAGCGACCCTAATTGTCTCCACTTTTGCTTAGCTCGATTTCAAAGCAAAATCGAGATTAGATAACACATTTTTTCAGACAAGCAAATTTCTCCCGTGCTTCATAATGTTCGAGGCATTTGAAGCGGTCCGTGAATGCCAAGGTTAATGTAGCAGTGAGTCAAAAAGCACTGGTTATGGTTACTGTGGTGCTCGGGTGCGGGCCATATAAAAATGTCTTCCCCGTAATTAGAAAATGCAGAGCTCATAGTGTAATCGCACCCAGCTTAAGCAATTAGCATCACTGAATTGCACCAGATGCCCCGCCATACCAAAACATTCACCGCATTAACGGCCCAATTAGCATCACTGGTAGAAAAAATATCCAACATGTTACACTTTATATTTTCTGTAGTCAAAGTCTCTTCATCTCTTCAACTAATTATCATTATTATTATTATTTTGACTTATCTTTATTGTCATTATGTCATTTTTAATGAGTTAAATCGCTAACACTCGAAGAAACTAAACGGCCCTGCTAAAACGAGCACGTAAACTGAAAGGAACTAACATTTTCATAAACGAACGCTTAACAAAAAGAAATGCTGACGAAGCAAAAAAGCCCAGACGACTCAAAAAGCTGCAAAAGATCCAACACCTGGGTAACAAACTGCAAGATTTTATGAAACTAAACGGGACCCCGGTGGAAGCCAAAGTGTTGGTGGTGAGAAAGAAAGAAGAACTGGACAAATACAACCGCGCAACTTTCTAGAGATGGCACGTCATAGAAATAGCAAGTTAAAACCACACTTTGAAACTTTCTCCATGGAGACAGATACGTTTTGTAATTGTGAAGGAAGTGGTTCCAGACCAGGCAGAGATTGGAAAGAAGTTTTTATCTGATGTTAGAAGAGTGAAGGTACAGACAGGAGGCACATGCAGTCGCCTCCTCACAAAGGAGCGTTCCCTGTATATATATATATATTCACACGGAGAAAGGTACTATCTATAGACTGCTGGACCTACAAGGACTTAAACGAATTGTACGTACTGTCCCTACAAGGTCGTAAATGGAGATATCTTTAACTTTTTACAGGAAGGCAGAATATGTCTCTGAATAGATTGCCTGCAGTCACTGATGTGATTGGTTACAGCAGCCTCTTGTCACAGGTTTATAGATAGTTGCAGCGTGTAACTGAAGGACCTGGTTGCAGTGAAAACTTTAAAAAAAAGTAAGTGTAGCAGTGTATTTTTTACCCGAGAAACAAGTTCATCTGAATGTCCGTAATGCACAGTGTGTAACACAAGTTTTAATAGCAAAGAGATTAGATTATAATAGAAATCATACTTTCACGTTTTATGCCTTATTGTGGAATATTACAGCCACGGGAACAACATTTCGACGGAGAAGAGCAGGCTGTGAAAGAGTATTTTTTTCTTGGTATCTTATGAGGTCCTTAAATGTGACCATAAGGGTTGTCCACAAAGTTATTATCTCCATGGTGATGATAAATAGTCACAGTTTTATATAGCACTTTTCCACCTTCAAGTCACTCAAAGCGCAAGGAACCACTCACTCATTCACACACACATTCATACACCAGTGTACACGGACTCTGGGGACGAGGTGGGTTAAGTGTTCTGCCCAAGGACACAACAACATTCATCTGTGGGAGGCGGAATGGCTGGGTTGAGTGTCTTGCCCAAACACAACGACAGCATTCATCTCTGGGAGCTGGAATCGCACCGGCAACCTGTGGGTCAGTGGATCAGACGCTCTGCCGACCATCCGTATACAACAGGTTTGATATGACATTAAAGAGCTGATTTTGGCATTGCACAGTTGAAGGAAAATGTGGTATTTAAATTTGAGAGCTTATACAGCACTAATACAGAAAAAAAAAATAGAATACAAAACACAATGGCTCAAATGCACGCAACAATACTTAACCGTTCAACCCTGAATGTTCATGTAATGGGTCTATTGTGCTTATCTTTTCAGCTCTATGTTAGTCTCCAGCAGCAGCGTTACATCTCTGACATTTGAAAACACTGAGTCTGGCTGACAAAACTGTGCTCTGCTGAACATAAAAGAGTTATGTAGCAAAATGAACAAAGAGGAAAAAAAACGATTCCATCATTTTGTTGGTCAGTGCGTTTTGGGGAAAGTGGAGGTTTGTGGGAGGGGACCGTAGACTGTATATATAAACGGACTTAGCTAACCTGCTAACCGGCGCGTTCCAGATAGGAAGCAAGCAGGGGCGCGTTTCCGGCTCCATCGACTTCAATTCACCTTCTATTGAAAGACTGTCGCCCCTCTCTCTGTAACTGCTGCTGTCGGGCTCGTCATTGTGGTTTTAAAACGTTCATATTAACCCGATCTACATGATCCTGGTGTTTTTATTTCACTGTTGTTTCTAGCCTCGATGAGCTTCATTTGACTGGAGCTGAACGCTGTGGGCAATGTCACTTAGTCCACTTCTTTATACAGTCTGTGGAGGGGGTGACCATGTAACTTGTTGATGAGGGCACTTCATTAAAACATCCCAAACACACTGAAGGTTTATCAGAAATATTTCAACTAGCAAAGCCAATACTTAAAATGTTGTATCATTTTGCTTTGCTTTGCTTGGGTCCAATATATGGATGGATATAAGGTACTGAAAAAAATATTTGGTCAGTGGTGGAACGTAACGAAGTAAAAGTAGTAAAGTACTGCACTTAAGTACATATACCTAAAAATTCAACCTAAGTACATTTTAAAGTGGATACTTTACTTTTACTTTTGAGAGCAGGTATCTGTACTTTTTACTCCACTATAATTTTTAACTGGACTGAAAAGTACTTTTCATATGATTTGAGGGGTTATTTTTAGCATGTCCATGGTAACATCGAGTTTTCGAGTTCAAGCTTCGACCTTGAGCAAACAAAAATAAATACACAAAATTCGTAAGAAAAATGAAGAAATTGATTTGTATTGTTACTGTCGACCAAAATATGCATCATTTTTAAATCAATATCACTGCATTTACACTTTAACAAATGAACAACACTTGCGTGAAATACTTTTACTTTTTACTCTGAAAGTAGATTTTTCATGTCATACTTTTACTTTTACTTGAGTATTTTTTACCTCTGTTTCTGTACTTTTATTTAAGTAACAAAATTGAGTACTTCATCCATCACTGCATTTGGTGAAAGCAGCATTATAGTTTATTTGCCCATTGTTTCTGTTTTTTTCTGTTTATTTCTCAACAAACTCTTTACCTGTTTTATGTGTATCCTTCAAAAATAAATCTACATTCTATATAAACGTACAAAGCCTTCACCGGGAGTCAGGGGAGTCGACGGGGGGGAGGGGCAAAGGGGTCTGTTGTCCAGGGACCCAGAGTCTTAGGGACCCAGAACTGGACCCTCTTCCTATTAATTTACATCACGGGGGGCCCATGCGTGTCTTCTTGCCCCGGACCCCCAGATTTCTGCCGACGGGCCTGGCAGGAGCACACCAGCATATTTACTTTTACAGCAGTGAATGCATTTTAGTGTCCTTTCCCTCTATATTCGGTGTCTTTTCCTTCTCGCCCTGACTTGATCTATTCCGCTGGCCTTTGGAGGTGTTTTTATATTACCATAAAGCGCACATGTACCCTTCTTACCCCGGTGTCAGAGCCCCCCATGGTCCACTGCCGGAGTTATGCATTTTTATGTGGGTCTGAGGACTGGCTCTAAATGGGGGTGTCCAGGGTACGAGCTTGGATAACCTTGTGCTTTATTGTCTTGAGCCTTGGAAAATAGGTTTTATTCCAATCTGGGGATGAGATGGGGCTTTGTCAGACTCTCTGCTGGGGGCTTATTACACCACACACTGTATCTACAGCGTTCTATCTCTGCCACCGCCTTGTATGCTGTTTTATTATAGTTTTGTTTTCTGGGTTTTCACGTTGGCAGCTTTAAATTTAGAATATCTTTGTTATCAGTTGAACAATTTGCGATGGGGTGGAGTTAATGCACGGTGAGAATTCTGTATTGAATTAATCTGACCCATTTTTGCTGTCAGATGTGGGACCTGTGTGAAATTGGCCTTTGTGAATTTTGATCCAAATAAACCTCACAAAAGTGTTTTATTCAGCGGGCTCTTTTTTGGCGAGACTTGGATTCACATTTTAAAACAACTTGAGCTGACCAAAGTGCTTCACATAAGTCAACAAAAAATAAAAATATTCATATAACACGACGCATAGGAGAAGAACAATAAAACACCAAGATATCGTGTCTTGCTAGTGTTAAATGCCAGGGAGAAGAGGTGCGTTTTAAGGCTAGTCTTAGATCATATTGCAGAGCTCTGTTTATTTAGCCTGGAATCCAGACTGGTTTTCTCTCTATATTGCCGTGTAAATTATCTGTAAAATGATACTAAAACATACAAGAAGACTGTCTATGTTTATTACGTTTGCACCGGTAAACAAACAGACATCTGAGTTTCCCAGAGTTTCTGCTGCGGTGGGCCCAGATCAATGAGGTAAGAACACTTAAATACTGTCTGAGGTCCAAGCCCTTCCCCAAGGACGGACTATGGAGGGACTGTGTCTCTCGGCTGGCCTGGGAACGCCTTG
>KN471318.1:5291-23455 GCA_000787095.1 Periophthalmodon schlosseri | reverse complement strand
GCAGAGGAGAGGGTCAGATGTTGAAGTGATAGTTGTAACAGTAGTGATTAGCCTGACGAGCTGCTCCTTCTTACTTTCTTTTCTAAATCAGGACAATCTAGAGTCAGTCGTTTTCTTTCGATCCAATCTAAAGGTGTTTATCTGCTCTGTGTCATTAATGCAGGAGACTTCTCCTCTGGTCAAGGTGCCAATTCTGAGTGATAGGAAAGAGGAAAAGCTGTTCCTTAGACACCTATAATCCAAAAAAAAAAATAATACCAGCAGAACAAAATAAGATAATAATAATAATGTGAGAATAGTAACACTATACAAGGAAAAACAGAAAAACAGGCGATTAATTTTAAATGGTTTGCAGCTGCCTTATGCATTCTGAGCATTCTAATTATTGACCGTGAGTTTATAAGCGCTTTTCACAATCTGTACTGGGGCAAGACAAGTTTTGCTCAAATACATGGGAAAAAATTAGGTACAGGGCTTTAATATCCCATTTTAAATACTTTTGACAACCCTAGCACCTTTAAATATTGCTCAGTTGTGGTATAATTGCGTCAAATGCACCTGTCACTCCCCTGTCTTGCACCTGTCTTGTTCCTGTCACCTCGTGTCGTCCAGAACAAAAGAGCCGTCCTCACTGCAGACTTCACTTCGGTGGATGTGATTGTGGTTCCTGCTGCTCTGCAAATGTCAGATTACTCAGCTCTTCTCAGCTTTCTCACAAGACGATAACCACTCTGCCACAGTAACGCAGGGAGGACATGCACACTGCACTCAGAGAGATCAGGAGTCTAACCCACAACCTCCTTACTGAGAGGAGGAGACAGGTTAACCACTCTGCCACAGTAACACAGGGAGGGAGGAGTGAATATATGGTGCAGAGGAGGAAACAGGAGGCCTACAGGAAGACCAAGGTGTAAGTATTTGTTGTGAGAGCAGAAGATGCAGAGGAGAGGGTTAGACGGAGCAGAAGATCCAGAGAAGAGGGTCAGACAGAGCAGAAGATCCAGAGAAGAGGGTCAGACGGAGCAGAAGATGCAGAGGAGAGGGTCAGACAGAGCAGAGAGTGCAGACGAGAGGGTCAGATGGGGTAGAAAAGGGAGAGGAGTGGATCAGATGGAGCAAAGGGTGCAGAGGAGAGGGTCAGACGGAGCAGAAGATGCAGACGAGAGGGTCAGACGGAGCAGAAGATGCAGACGAGAGGGTCAGATGGGGCAGAAAAGGGAGAGGAGTGGATCAGACGGAGCAAAGGGTGCAGAGGAGTGTGTTAAAGGGGGCAGAGGACGCAGAGGAAAATGCTTTGAAAACCCATGTTTTTAAAGAGCAATTTTGATTTTTGCGATTCCTCTTAAAGTCATAACAGCTGTATTTTTTATTACATCTATAAAGAGCATATGGAGCGCTCTGACGCAGTTTCAGCATCTGAAATCTAAAGCTGGTATTTTCTGTAATGGTTTCGTTCTGATGAAAAAGCCTGGATCGTCACATTCCTATGTTTTTATTATAATTCTTTGCAATAACTTGAAGTCATTTTGTCTCATGTGTGCACCGCATTTTATCTTATTGTTCTCATGGTAAAATCCTTGGGGATGTGGATAACTTTGTGCTGTATTTTCAGATATTTTGTGACCACAAGAAGTGCAGTTTTCAAGAGTTAATTTAGGGACTGAACCAGATCAAAACCAGGTCTAAACCAGGACTAAACCGAGACTAAACAAGGTGTAAAACACGACTAAACCAGGACTAAACTAGATTTAAACCATAGCATAGAGCTGCATTAAAGGTGAACTATGTAACTTCTCTGGTGGAGGGCATGAGTGTAAATATAAATGGACATAGCTAACCCGCTAGCAGCGTTTCAAATAGAAGCATGGGCTTCAGGCTCCATTGACTCTGGCTCCAATTCACTTTCTATTAAAAAAAAACTGCTGCCCTTCTCTCCGTAACTGCTGCTGTAAGGCCCGTCATTTTGGCTTGAAATGTTCATATTAACTCGCTCTACATGATCCTGGTGTTTTCATTTTGTTATTTTGTCTGTAAATTAAGATATGAATATTAATAGCAGACAAATCAGGCCCCTTTTTCCCCGAGGTCTCTCCCGCAGCGTTAGCAACAGGTTTGATTAAGTGCTCGCTCCCTGCTAAACCAGTGGTCCGGATGGATATAGACGTTACCTTCAACAGCTTCGCTGCAGATTGGCTCTTTGGTTGCTATGACACTCGGAATTCCAAATATGGAACTTGGCTCCGAATTCACCCCGTAACCACTAGCCTCAGTGAGCTTCATTTGACTGGAGCTGAACGCTGTGGGTGACGTCACACTCCTTTAGTCCACTTCTTTATACAGTCTGTGGTGGAAGGTCAGTCACCTTCTTGTCTCCATGGCGATGTTATTGCTTTGCCTAGCCCTAGAATGTTCCACAGTATGGAATTAAACTTACTGACTTACTGCATTACTTAATGTACGGTGAGTTAATGCACAGATTACTTAATACACGATGAGTTTATAAGCACTTTTCACAACTCTTCGAAACCAGAGTGGAGTTTTACCATCATGGTAATGCTAATAACAACTAGCATGCTAACAGCGCACTTCCTGATTCAAGGACAATAAAACACTTAACACATAATTAGATGCCGCACCCAGTGGTCTCATTTTGACCCTTAGATCTGCTTTTACAATATATCTGTACTGGCCTGGGGTAAGCCAAATTTTGTTCAAATACATGGACAAAAATCGCCCCTTTAATTAGTTCTTGAGAAAGTCTACATGAAATATAATCTATTAAAGGCTAAGAGAATTAGAGATTAGATGTTACATGGACGGTAAGAGGTGATTGGAGCAGCAGACACTGGGCCTTTTAAAGTGTCTGTGAGTTGAATGCTGAAGCGGTGACCTTCACCAAAACCAAAACAAACTCCAGCTAAAAGTTCTGATTTAAACGACTCCCCACGATCGATCGCAACCTGTGTAGAACCAACCAATTACCACCCACTGAGAGACAGAGAGAGAGAAGAGAGGGAGCAGAGGGAGGGAGAGACAGAGAGAGGGAGGGGAGAGGAGGGAGGGAGAGAGAGGGGGAGGGAGGAGAGAAAGAAAGAGGGAGGAGAGGGAGGGAGAGTCAGTGTGAGTTAGTGGGTTGATTTCTCAGCAGAACCTACTGTCATTTTGATTCAGTTTGGGCACAACAGAAGAGTAGATTAGAGACTTTCTTTGTCATTTGAACTTGGGTCTCGTTTCTAACACATTACCCAACCCAACAAATATTTCTTTTTACCTGTAATACTTATATTATAACATTCATTTTGATTTAAAATTGTACTATGTAACTTTTCTAAAGGGGGTCTGTCACCTGCTTGTCTCAGTGTTATTGCTTTGCCCCAACTGCCTGGAATGTCCCATAATATCACATAAAATGTAGCTATTGCACTTATTCAGTTACAGGAGTTTCTGCTCCAAATGAGCTCAGTGAACGTGCATGGTTACAGTGAGTGGGGGCATCTTAGCCTTGGCAGCAAGATGATTTCTCAACATTTTTGTGTGTTCATAAACTCTTGTTTGGCTCCAACTGAAGCAACTGACCAATCACAGAGCGGTATTGTGGTTTGGGCGGAAGCTAGTGCCAAATAAACCAAAACTGTCGCCGGCAGACATACTTCAGCCCATTTTAGCATCAGTACGGACTATTGTGTTTGTGTGGGGAAAGTGCTTTTTCTTTCCCGCATTTAATTGAAGTTTGATTTGTCGGCTTTTTCTGCTGTTCGACCAATCGACGTGAAGTATTTGTTTGAATGGTCCGATTGATTCCGACCTTTTTCAGCAAAAGCCGTTCCAGTTTAATGTGTAGAACTCGAGAGTCTTGGCGAGAGTCGGATTAGGGTCATCTCTTCAGACCTGTAACTTGGACTAGTGGTATGACTTGCTTGTTTCCATGGAGATGACAAAACTACTATTAATTGTCCCATCTTGAGAGTGAATGGTCGTCCCTTATAGTCTCCAGGCTGCATTCATACATTGTCCTGGTTGGACTTCTTTTAATCCAGGTTTAGTCCTGATGCAGACTTGGTTTGATCCTGTTCTAGTCCTGATTTTGTCCCAATTTGGAAATGTGTATCAGTTAAAATGGTTTCAATTCTGAATATTTATTTTGATTTGAATTGATTATTTATTAACTGGACCTTTAGATCATTTTACTTGTTCCATAAAATTTCAGACATATTTTAAGATGAGTTTACTTCAAATACCAAACATAAGTCTGCAAAGGTGAAGAGATTTTCTTTTAAAATCTCATTTCAAGAACAATTTTCTCAACACAAAGACCAAAAATTAAGTCGAATTGGTGTGAAACAAGTCAAATAATAATATCATTTGTCATTTGCAGTGTGTCAAAGTGGTCCATAACCAGTGTTGGGCAAGATCCCGTTACCTGTTACTTTTCTCCCAAAGTAATTGCGTTAGATGTTACTGTGTGATGATACTAACTAATTACCAGATAAAGTAACTATTACCAAATAAAAATCCTCAAAAATACCCCCCAGCCACTTTCTCAAGTCAAAATGGGTTAAATTCTGCCTTATTTGTCCTGCAAATCACCAAATGCACCCAGAGCCAGCATTATAAGTTCAAAAGTACTAAAACAGACTGACAAATAGAGATGTGCGGGTCCTGTGGGTAACCCGCGGGTCGGGTTGGGGTGGGCTGGAAAAAAATCAATTTATTGCGGGGCAGGTTGGGGCAGATCAATTTTTCACAGAAGAAAAATGTGTATGCTATTATTACTGTAGCCTATAGAATATTTTAAAACAAACTAATATTCATCTACACCTATGTTTGATTATGTTTGATAATAAAGTTTACGGAAGCACGTAACCGGCGCAGTTAACCTATAATCTGACGCCACCGCGGCCTTTGAGCTGCATTGCGCGCCACCCATGTGCCCCACATTAGCCAGTTACAACCATATGCCACAGTAAATGGAGTCAAAAACAAGCGATTTGGAGACGTAAGATGAGGTATTATTTTGTTTTGAAAGAAAACTGCAGCTGGTTCATCATATTGACGGATTCACTCCCATTATGTCTGTTTTCAAGCACGTTTTTTGCAAAAATAAAGCTGCATTTATTGAAGTATTTTTACAGTGTATTTAATGATTGCAGGTGCGGGTCGGGGCGGGTTGTATAAATAGATTCTGCTGTGTGGGGCAGGGCGGGACTTACAGAAATGCGGCGCATCTCTACCCCCCCCCACCACGTTTGCTTTGCTGCTTTAAACCAGTTTAAATGCAGTTCGCCCCTGTTGTGATTTATGGAAAAAAGCCCAACCTGTGCATCTCGACTCACAACTGTACAGTCACAACAACACAGAGCAAACAACTGTCTCCTTTACACAGCAGACTGTGGCCAAACTGCATTTACCAAACGCACAGGTATCAGAACATTACACACATGACATGACGGCGCTCACGCACTTGTAAGACCCCCAGACAGATATTAAATTAGATGCACTTACGATAAGTAGCGAGAGATGCGTCTTTTTAGCGATCTGTAAACTCCAAACACATATGTCACTCCCACTGTTGTCGTCTATTTGTACTCCCATCACAAAAGAGTCGCCAAATAACGATGTGTATCCATAAAATCCACAAGAATATGCATATTTCCTCATGTGTGTTGAAAACAGTGAGTATTTACCCGCGTCAGCGCTAAATCAATGAAATGTCAGAAAAGTCTTTGCGGCCTCCTAAAGCTACTTCTGATTGGTCACCTTTACATTCTGTCTTTTTTTTTTTGCCAATCACGGCTTCTAATCCCTCGTCTCAGTCTTGTTTACTTCCCAGTACAAAGGAAACACTTTGCAGCTCCTCTGAATGAGACGAGAGAGCGGAGTCTGATCTGTCACCGCTGCTTTGACTCACAGCAGAATAATGAGCCCTACACTGACAGTAACTGGAGAGGTGTTACAGAAGAGGAAAGAGTAATTCATTAGATTACTTGGCAGCGCCATTATATAACTATAATGCCGTTATTCCCAACACTCTCCATAACTGCCATATTTGAGGAGCTCAGCCATGGTTGATGGTTAGATTCCCGCTGCTCTGCCTTGGTTTTGCCTTATTTAAACTTATCACTTTTTGAAAAACATTTGCAAAGTTTTTCCAATACTTTACACAAAGCTAAATAATACATAGCATCTCTTTTAAAGGTTCACTATGTCTCCATGGAGATGTTATTGCTTTGCGTAGAATGTTTTTCTTTCACAAGCAGCTCACAGTAAGAATCCATGCTTTCTGAAGTAATAAAACTGCAAAATAGGTAAGTTTAATGCCATACTGTGGAACATCCGGGTCATGCAATAACATCTCCATGAAAACAAGCAGACAGTGGACTTCATACTAAAAAAGTTATATAATGCACATTTAAGGGAGCAAGGGTCGAGTGTCACCTGCTTATCCAAGGTGATGTTACAGCTTTGTCTAATGTTCCACAGTAGAGATGCGCAGGTCGGGCTTTTTTCCATTCCGCGGGTCCCGCATTTCTGATTATGTCTGGCCCCGCACAGCCCGCCTCGCACAGCAGAATCTATTTATACAACCCGCCCCGACCCTCACCCGCAATCATTAAATACACTGTAAAATAAATGCAGCTTTATTTTAGCAAAAAAGGTGCCTGAAAAGAGACATAATGGGAGTGAATCCATCAATATGATGAACCAGCTGAAGTTTTCTTTCAAAACAAATTAATGTCATCTTACGTCTCCAAATCACTTCTTTTTGGCTCCATTTACTATGGCAAATGGTTGTAACTGGCTAATGTGGGGCATGGGTGGCGCGCAATGCCGCGCAAAGGGGGCGGGCCGCAGTGGAGTCAGATTATAGGTTATTGCGCCAGTTACGTGCTTCTGTAAACTTTATTATCAAACATAATCATAGGCCAATGTAGATGAATATGAGTTTGTTTTAAAATATTTTATAGGCTATAGTAATAATAGCCTATATATATTCCTAATATGAAAAAATGACCCACCCCAGCCCACCCCGCAATAAATAGATTTTTTTCCAGCCCACCCCAACCTGACCCATGAGTCAGAAGTTAACCTGCGCATCTCTACAGTATTCCACAGTATGGCATTAACCTTCTGAGATCCCACATCCACATGTGTGGACGAGACATTTTTAGTTGTCTGAGCTATATGATATTCTATTACTTAATTTAAACAAATCAAGGACACTTATAGTGCCATCTGCCCTGGGCTGGCTCAGAGGTTCTGAACTAGTTCAGGCTAGATTTGGATTGGTTTGCACAGTCCAGACCCTTTAGACAGGGTTTGGACCCTTTAGACAGGGTCTGGACTGGGTTCAGACTGGGTTTAGTTTGGTTCTGACAGTATTTTGACCTGTTCTGATTGGGTCTTGCTTAGTTCAGACTAGTCTTGGACTGGTTATTACTGGTTTGGGACTGGTTCAGAGTGGGTCTGGACTGTTTCAGTTTGGCTCTGGACTGGCTCAGACTGGCTCTGGACTGGTTTTGCAAGGTGTTTGACCTGTTCTGATTAGATCTCAACTGATTCAGACAAGGTCTGGACTAGACCTTTACTAAACCTGGACAGGTTAGACTGGTACTGGGCAGATTCAGACTGGTTCAGACAGGACTTAAACTGGTTCTGACTAGGTTTGGACATTCTAAGACAGGTTTATATAATGGCATCTTTACTGTGTTTTGAGAGAACTTGAACCAACTGTCCACATATGGACATCATTTTTTTCCTAGAAGACCTTCATGTAAAGTGATGGTATTTGGTTATTGCATTTATTAGTTCTCCTTTGCCCCAAATTGCTAGAAGAAATCTAAAACGCATGCCAAAGCAATGCTTGGGTCTCAGGAGGTTAAAGTTATATCAAACATTTGTTACAGGTGTTTGTATTGCTCAAAAATGCCTTGAAAAACATGCATTCTTACTGTGAGTAAGGTCGCCTTTCCACAGATCCGGTTTAACCTGTTTAAAGGCACTTTACCTGATTTTTACTGTCTTAAAAATGTGAAAAACAGAACTATTTAATTTTAAACGGTTTTAGTTATCCAGAGTTATTCCTCACTTACCTAATGCATTCTGAACATCCTAATTATTCACCAAGACGTCCTGATACTCAGACAATAAAACACTTCATAATTAGATGCAGACAGCACACAGCAGAATTATTTTGACCTCAAGATCTACTTGGGCAAGGCAAGTTTTGCTCAAATAAATGGAAAAAAAAATTGGGTACAGGCCCTTTAATGTCATACTGGGGAACACTCCAGGTAACGCAATAACATTTCCATGGAAACAAGCAGATACCCTATACTAGTAAAGTTACATAATGCACCATTAACATATATTCCATTTGAACACATTTCTTTCCCTCCTTTACCATGTGTTACTCCTGCAGGTTTAAAACAACACACACTGAATGATCAAATATTAATGTCTCATACGGAGCACAGGTTTTGAAGTTTTCTGTCTCCTGATATAAATATATATGATGTAATCTTTTATTCACAGTAACATAAGACTCTGCTGTACAAATGTGTGCACAATAATACAGAGGATTCTTCCGTGTGGTCTCTGCATGGATGTTCAGATATGGAACTCTTCTCCATCAATGATAAATGATACTATCGCACTTTGATGCATGGACTGTATATAAGTTGTGTAATTTGTGATTATGGGAAAATCTAGTTGTTTGGATGTATTTTAATAAGTAGCGTTCATGTTCTTGAATTTTATTTGAATTTGATGATGTCATAATTTCAGATGGAGGCTGGGGTCTAGATAATTCTGTGGGAGTTCACAATTTTTGAAAGAAATATCCAAACTTAGGATCCACAAATGTTGATCCTTATCGTTATTTGTTTTGGGATTGGCTCCACAAACTTGTCATATTAATCTAATGGTTTCTTCTGAAGTCAATTTATTTGATTGATTTGTTTTTGATTTATTTATACTGACAGAGGGGATGCTGAACTTTGTGCGAGTTTCAGTTTCATGTGGATAGGCCCAGTAATTACAGAGATATTAACCATAAACCAGGTCAACAAATCTGCAATCAATTAAACACTACTGCAGAATTTTCGAATATGTGCAGGTTTGAATGTTGTGAATTTGCAGAGACAACAAGTTAAACTTAAGAATTTAAAGAGTTTGAACTTTCAGGAGTAGATTGAACAAGGTACATTTTTACGTGCACTTGAATAATATTATTTTGAAGTAGCAGTACTCTTGAGTAAATGTTTTAATTTCTCTTCCCACTAATTACATTTAACAGTTTGCGTTTTTACACCTTAAATAACTTTCAGTTTCATTGATAATGCAGGGCTTTATATTATACACAATATTTGAGGCATGTAACATCATTATACATATGTACCTGGCCTTGGTATGTAGACTTAAGACCTCGTTCAGACCACGTTAAGACCTGGTTCAGACCTGGTTCAGACCTGGTTCAAACTTATTTCAGACCTGGTTCAGACCTGGTTTATTTCTGATTTAATCACAGTTTAGTTTAACCTGTTGTGCTTTGGAGTAGAGTTCAAACTGTTTTTTTTTAATAAATACAACATAAAATCTAATAGAAAACTGTGATCAATATGTGAAAAAAAAAAGATACATTTTTGTGTCATATTGTCCAGTCCTGTTAGCTCCACCCCCCTTGCTCTCCCAGCTAACTCATTGTCCTGTATAGCTGTATCCCTCTTTCTGAAGTACTTTATTTTGGTCTCTTTCTTTAAGGAAAAAAAGGCAGAGGGCGTCGTAAGTGTGTCAATGTCGCGCGGTCCGCTCCAGTCACTTTGAGAAGAACCAGTTTTATTAATAACCTCAGGACGAGCCCATTCTTTAAGGCACAGAAACGACCTGCTTTTATGTGACGATGATCAAGGAGGCAGCACAGGGCTAGCTACAGGAGGGGGCTAAACCAGGACTAAACCAGGTCTGAACAACGGGCTAAACCGAGACTAAAACGCAAAGGACAGAAATGACATTACTGTGACGCAAATCAAGCATGCAGCATAAAGGAGGACTAAACTAAGACTAAACCCGGGCCAGACAAGAGTACTAAACCAGGACTACAACACAAGGGACAGAAATGACATGCTTTTACTGTGACGTGGATCAGGCCGGCACCACTGCAGAGGGGAGCTAGCAACAGGAGGGTGCTAAAACCAGGACTAGGTCTAAACCAGGGACTATACCAGTTCTGAACCAGGGTCATCAGAAATTCTTGAAGCTTTTATGAACACTTAAATACATGTTTACTGTAGTCAAAACTAATATTTTAATACAAGTCATTTTAACTGAAATATTCCCTTTTTGCTGTAATCACCAGTAGCACTCCCCATTCTGAGTTGCTCCCCAAAGGATTTAAGAATTATATTACCCTGAAATATTCAAATTTGATTCATCACTGTGTAAATGTGCATGCCCCTTTAATATGTGCAGTACTAACTCTGTCTATATGAAGTCAATATCGTACAACCGCTTTTTCGTTTAGTAAAAGAAGGTTGGAGGACCCTGCTGAGCAAATTAGGTTGAGTTCACGTGACATCACAACAATGTTGAATCCCTATATTATTATTATTATTATTATTATTAATTTTATTTTTGTTTCATTGTTTTAATTTATCTTATTTTAAATGAACTGTTTGTGTTGTGTTTCAGGGCCTTGGCAGACATCATGCGGCAGCAGGGCATCTCTCAGTACGAGCACGACGACATGGCAGCTGTGAACGGCTCTCCCAAAGACGAGACCCCGGTCAGAACCTCCAAGAACCACTACACACCTGTACACAGTAACCACGGCAACCATGGTGAGTCCATCCTTTACACACCTGTACACAGTAACCACGGCAACCATGGTGAGTCACTACACACCTGTGCACAGTAACCACGGCAACCACGGTGAGTCACTACACACCTGTGCACAGTAACCACGGCAACCACGGTGAGTCACTACACACCTGTGCACAGTAACCACAGCAACCACGGTGAGTCACTACACACCTGTGCACAGTAACCACGGCAACCACGGTGAGTCACTACTAATGGATTTAAACATTTTCAGGAGCCTGTGTTCATGGTCATGTTTAGGCATTTGATTTTCAATCAAAAAATGAGAGTGAACTGAAAAACTGTTGGCTAATGCTAGCTAGATTGTGATGTTATTTGAGAGGGACTTATTTAACAGAACAAAATCAGCTCACCAGCCAAATGAAGCCAATCAAGGCCAGCAGTTATATGGCTAATTTGGAGTCAAGTTCCATATTTGGAATTCTGACCACGAGTATCATAGCTACCAAAGAGCCAATCAGGAACCAGGGTATAGAAGATAACACCCTTTCCCGCTTGCACTGCTAGTTTAACAGAGGCCAGGTGTCAATCAAACTGTTGCTAACACTAGCGGGAGCGACTTTGGGGAAAGATGGCACCTAATTAAACTGTTATTGATGTTCATATCTTGATATTCAGATACAGAGAAATAAAAACACCAGGCTCATGTAGAGTGGGCTAATACGAACATTTTGAGGTCAGAATGATGATCCTGACAGTAGCAGTTACAGAGAGAGAGGAGACGTTTTTTTCAGTAGAAAGTGAATGTGAGCCAGAGGAACTGGCTCACTTCCTATTTGGAACGTGACTAGCTATGTCCATCTATATACCATTGATTTTATATATACAGTCTATGCTCACTACACACCTGTGCACAGTAACCACTGTACACAGGTGTGTAGTGGACTGAACCGGGACTTCATTAGATCTAAACCAGGACCAAAGCAGGACTACAACCAGACCACACAGACCTGGTTTAGACCTGAGTTTTGTCCCTAGTCCTGTTTAACTTTATTGTTGGTAAAAGTCTGCTGCAGAGGAGGTCTCTTTTAAAGATTTTTTCTTATCGCTCCATACTTTATGTCCTTATCATAAAAACATAATTGAGGTTCTTATCTTTAATTTTTACTGATAAAAAACAGGTCATTTTAAAGGCTGATTTTCACAGCCACATTTCTCCAGTACTTTATAAAGATATGTAGTCTGGACACCAGATTTATATCTCTGGGTTCAGATGAACGTGATTGACAGATTAGTCAATTCACTGTTAATGAGGTGAGAGATGTTTGATTATGCTCTAAATGAATCAAAACTCAAAGCTAAAAAGTAACTTTTTGACAAAATTGTTGCTTATATTTGTCAGAAATAGTTGTACCAGTATAGGCGTTAGAGCTGATGTTTTTTCCAATGTCATGTTTAATCAGTTTTTAACAGCATTCTTTTTTTTTTTTTTTAATAAACAATGTACTCATTGTTCACATTCTGCAGATATTCAAAGCACAATATTATTGCTATTTTGATAATTAAACTACAGAATTGGCAGGTTTTATACAGAATAAGATTTTTTTTTTTTAATTTCATTTTTCTTGTTATGGAGAAGAAATTACTTACAGTCTACGTCCTCTGGGACCATTGTTGTATGATAAAGCCCTGCCCACCTTCTCATACTGTATTTGTAGATGTGATTTTCGTGTGGGGTTTGGTTGAAGAATCCTCCTTGACCTGGATCTGCCCTCCTCCGAGTGGCTCTGGGGAGAGGCTAAAGTGCTCCTCACTCCTCTTCATTTCACACAAGGACAAACTAAGCTCCAAACATGGATACATAGAGAACAGCAAAGAGGAACCAAAGACGACCCAGGGTCCAGGAGGGAAATCCAGACGTAGACGTAGGTCGTTTTCGCACGTTAGTGCGCCCTGTGGACCGACCCCAGTGCGCACTAGATTTAGTTGTGTTTACTTTACTTTTGGGTCGGCCTTGTTCACATACACCGCGCATCATTCACCCCAAACACGCACCATGAACTACACCAGAGTTCATCGGCTGATCGCCAAATTTATTTCTATGACAACACTCTTCAAGCGGACAGAGCCCCATGTGCGCGCTCACTTCCCCTAGACTTCCCCAAGACTTCCCCAAGACTACACGGTGGTCTTTTCTTTCACCTGTGGCTAAATACATAGTGACGCCTGTACGTGGAGGAGGCGCGGTGGCGGAGGAGAAAAAGCTTTTGGAACGACACACAGACAGACACAGGCTCACCTGCGCAAACAGAGGCAGGAGGAGACTGTCGCTGATATTAAGTTGATCCAAATTGCCTCGTCAGACGAACGTGTCAGCAGCTCTGCATCACCCATTCATACAAATATACGTAATCCGTGCACTTTTTTTACCCAGTTCCAAGCACTACTGTCACAGCGGACTATGTAGGTCGGCCTGAGGTCAGCCATGTTCACGTTGCACTCGCCCCGCTCCAGAGTGTGCGTGGAGCTGCTCTGAGACCTCCTGTTTGAAGCTCTCTCGACTGTTGGGTTCACACTGGCCCAAACACACTGCTCTAGAAGCGAATGTTCTTTTATGTCGACCTAACTAGTGGAAGTGTGAAAACGCCCTTCGACCTCGGCAGGTAGAGATGTCAGTGCTGTGTTAAAGTGGAACTAGACACTAAATCTAACTTATTTTGCTACTAAACTGTGTATATGGTGTTTTAATAGTATTGTCTCTTCATATGTCCATACCTTCTTTAGTCCTCCAGGTACTAACCAGTTTAGCAGCTCTATTTGAAATGTGGTTGTGGGCGGAGTTTAGGTGTTTAGACCCATTTTAAAGCCAGAGTATGACAGATTTGACACATTGTTTGTGAAAGAGGAGGAGACGGAGAGGCTGAGGAGGCTGGTGGTTCTGCTGCTGTGATGGAAATGGGAGGAAAGACAGGGTTATCCTAGAGGGATATGAGTCTGATCCCCACTCTGTCCGTCAAAACATCAAGCGAGGTTCACATGGCTGTGTAATCAGATTTGTTTAGTGGTTCTCTTGTTGATTGTCTCACTCACATCTTCGTAAAGTATTGAAGAGGTCCGGATCCAGGCAAAGGATCAAATTTATGCTCAAATACATGGGGAAAAATTGTGTACCGGCCCTTTAAACCCTGGTGCACAGATAGCTAAAATATTACTCTTTGGTATAGCTCTTGTGGCAGATTTAGAATGAAGACCGCTGCCTCTTTAATAGCCCAATCTCATTCAAAACCCATAGAAAATGTTATATTTTAGCACCATAATTTCAACTGCAAACTCGCCCCTCTTCCCCCATAAAGAGTCCCCTAAACGGTCTATTCTCTGAACAAAATGGGACAGAAAGCCATCTTCTCCAAAACAAAACAGAGAGAGGAGGAATACGTGTCTAATGAAACAGAAGAGGAGGAGCCAGAGCAGCTGAGGCTAAAACACTGCGTTCACGAAAAGACGGAGAAATCAAGTCTGACTATTCTACTACAAATAAATTAGCCCAAGAAAAAAGACAAAAGGAAGGAAATTGGGTTGTTGTCCTGGGATTTCAGACTGCAAGATGAATCGGAATCGAATCAAAATCGTAATTTGAATGGACACAAAGGCTGCAGTTTTTGAAGTACCATAATTTCCTCAACAAACAACAACATCCTCTGTCTTATTCTGTATAAAAACTGCTAACGCTGTAGTTTCGATCTGTACAAACAATAGCGATCCTTGTCAGAAAAAATAGAAGAAGTAGATATAGAATAAATGGATATTTTTCCCAAATCCTTCAGCCCTACTCTCTTTTTGTGTCCATTTCACCTTCTACAAAGCATTTATAGGGTCTGTACCTGATTTTAATTCCTTTATAGTTGAGATAAATGGCCTATATCCAGCGGAGAGCACACAGCGGACTTATTTCGACTTGAGCTACAATGTAACTGTGCTGGGGCAAGACACATATTGCTCAAAAACATGGAAAAAATGCACTTTAAAGCCGGACAGTGCAGTAACAGGACCGGTCTGAACTCAAACTTTGGTGTAAATTGCAGTTGTTTGTTGAGTGTTCAGTTTCACGCTGTGAGTTTGTGATTGACAGAAAAGTGCGCACGCTCCGACAGAAGCTAGAATCTGCTCTGGCCCATGTCGGATCAGACCGGTTCAATTACCAAACGAGTGGATAAGAAGGGAAGCAGAGTCCAGTCATTTAGAAGAGAAAACAGGGAGAGTACTGTGGAGGGAGGAGGAGAGAGGGGGATTAAAGGACATATACAAGACTTTATTCAGGCTTTTTATAACGAGTTGGACACCTTAGAGTGCATATGATGGATTTCACTAAAACCTTAATCAAAGGTGCATGTAAGTTTACGTGGTCTTTAGCCTGAAATGTTCCACAAAGCGATGACATGAAAAGGAAACAGAACTTTGTAATCTCCATGGAGACAGACTCAATCAAACCACGTATTTGTATGTATACATGTTTAATGCCTTACTGTGGGAGATTCCGAACAAAGCAACATTGTCATAAGACAAGCAGATGGTGGATAACCTGACTAACACCAGAGTGATTATACTGATTAATATATGCAGCACTTTGAATTGAGTTCTACGCATTTATCAGTCTGAAATGGGTCTCGGGATGGCGATTGGGAAAAGGAACGTCATGAATACTCCAAGCTGATTGGTGGAAGTGGAACACGCCGAGAAATCAAACTTTAGTTAAATCCAGCTGAGAGAAAAGCGTTTCCCTCTGTGTGTTTTTCACAAACTAAACAGTCTGTTTTTCTGATCTAATAGGCTCACGTACATCTGTCGGCAGCGCCATGTTTGTTTTGGCTCTTTTGGGTGCTTCACCTTTGGCTCCGCCCAAATCACAATACTGCGCTGTGATTGGTCTGAACCACTGGTGTTTGGGTGCAATCACAGCTGCAGGTTAGGCCCTCCTCTGTCAAGCCATACAGCCATACAGTGCACATTTAATACGAAATGCTGCTTAAAGATTTACAAAAGCAATAAAAACCTGTAGTGACCTTATTTACAACAATAGACTGTATACATAAATGGACACAGCTAACCTGCTAGCCACCGCGCTGCAAATAGGAAGTGAGCATGGGTGTGCTTCCGGCTCCATCGACACTGGCTCCGATTTACTTTACAGGCTCGTCTTTTTGGTCTGTTCAGGTTCGTATTAACCCTTTCCTGGGATTTTTTATTTCACTATTTTGAATTAAGGTGTTTGTGTAATAACCCAAAATTTATCCGCCTACTTTCACCAAGGTCGCACCCGCTAGCATTAGCAACAGGTTTGATTGACAGCGTTGCTAAGCACTTGCTCCCTGCTAAACCAGTGGTGTGGGCGGGAAGGGGCCATTACCTTCAATAGTCTGTCTCCAGAATGGCTCTTTTTTCTATGATACTCACGGTCGGCTTCATTTGACTGGACCCAAATGCTATGGGTGACGTCACGCTCCCTTAGTCCACTTCTTTATACAGTCTATGTTTACAACAAAAATAGTTACTTCTGCTATCTTTTAATGTCTTCTTCTCTTCTTGTCGCTGCAGGGCATTATGGGAAGGAAAACCTGCTTTCCGGAGGACAAGACATGCACAACTTTATCTCCTCTGGATTTGTGACGCTCGGACGAGGACACTTAAAGGGTAAGCCTCCTCCTTTGGCAGAGTGGTTATCCTGTCTCCTCCTCTCAGTATGGAAGTTGTGGGTTAGACTCCAGATCTCTCTGAGTGGAGTGTGCATAAACCGGGACATTCTGTTGACACATTTTAACTGTTACAAAAAATACTTGAAAACTGGGACACGACTGATTTCACTGCGACCACAGAGACCTCCATCACTGCACACTGCAAAGCTAATTTATGTGTGTTTAAACATGACTGCAATATCTGAGTAGTTTTAAGTAGTTATATGAAAGAGGAGGTATTAAACTACTGTACATTGCGTCAGGTTTGTTAAGTTGTAGTGTATTGTTTTGTATCATGTTTTTGTATATTTATGGAAAATTATTGTGCGAGAACATAGGTAATGGCTTGTGGGCTGAGTATTGAACATTGAAAAGCGCCCGGGAGAGATCACTAGATTACTCAAACATGCATGGATGACGTATAAAACCTGCCCCTGTTTTGTCCTTATATATAGCAGTAATTATCACGGCTACTTTTCCACCAAACAAATAATTAGAAAAAAAAACGTGTCATGTACGCTATTAAATCTTAGTTAAATCCTGGTTTAATCCTCCTTGTGCTTACATAATGACTTTCTCTTAAATGGACTCACATTTCCTGAGCGCTGGTGTGGTGTTGATATGAAACATTATTGAAGACATAGATTTGATTGACAGCTGTGGACAAAGGCCCTCAGACAAACCGCTTCACAGCTCCAGGAAAAGTGACATTTCTTCACAAAGACTTTAGCATGAATCAGAGCATCGTCATAGCCCAACTGCTGCTATTATTCTTAATGACTAACCACCTGTCAATCAGATGGGAGACCTGGTTTGGTCCTGCTTTAGACCTGGTTTAGTCCTTGTTTTAAGCCTGGTTAAGTCCTGGTTTAGACCTGGTTTAGTCCCTATCATATCATCATAGCCCAAATGCTGCTTTTATTTTTAATGACTAACCCCCTGTCTTGAAAGACCTGATTTAGTCCTGGTTTAGTACTGGTAAAGACTATTTGTTCATGGGCAGCCTAAATGTTTTTCATGTGGTTTTGGTATAGATCTGCTTTAGTTCTGCTTTAGTCCTTGTTCAGTCCTGGTTTAGAACTGGTACAGTCCTGGTTTAGTCCTGGTTAAGTCCTGGATTAGTCCTGGTTTGGTCCTGCTTTAGTACTTAATTTGTCCTAGCTTAGTCCTGGTTTAGACTTGGTTTAGCCCTGCGACCACGGTTTGGGTCCAGTTTAGATCTGATTCAGGCCTTGTTTGTTGCTTATTTGAGTCCTGGTTTATTCCGGGATTTTGTTCTTTAGTCCTGGTTTTCGTCCAGGTTTAGTCCTGGTTTAGTCCTGGTTTAGTCCTGGTTTAGCTCTTGGGCTTGAAGTGGCTCTCTCTTCGCTTTGTCAGCTCGTCATGTTTTCTCACACTTCTGCTCCCTGGACTCAAGCCAGTGTGGTTTTCTTCAGACCATTGTCCTGGTCTGAAGAAAACGGGACCAAAACAAGGACTAAACCAGGACTAAGCCAGGACTAAACCAGAACTAAACCAGGACAGAACAAGGCAGTAGTAGTTGTAGTAGCAGCTCGAGCCATAGCAAAACCCCATAGAGCTTTTGAATGGTCGTTTTGGCTCCTCTCCTTCTCCACCGCT
>KN471317.1:0-15463 GCA_000787095.1 Periophthalmodon schlosseri | reverse complement strand
TATCTTCTCCCCTTCTTTCTCTCTCTCCATACAGTTGGAGTGGAGTATGAAGTTGTGGTGGCCACACTGTGAGGCTCTGGTAGCCTTCCTTATGGCATACACACACACCCGGCGCCTGGAGCTGCTGGAGTACTTCACCCAGGTCTATGACTACACCTTTAAACACGTGAGTCTGCTTCTTCTCGGCCTGTTCACACTTGATCCTATTAAATCAGATTAACTATTCGTTAATGAATGCATTTCCTGCTCTCTTCGCTTTGTTTGTAGAGATGTGAACACCAAACCAAACCAGATACGCAACAAACAAGCATACATCTGGTTAATTTGAAGTCAAAGGTCTTAGTGCAGTACACCTCCAGCCTCACAACTCTGCTGGAGCGCACCTGAGTGCACAAAGACTAAACAAATATTTACGTGTGAAATTACATAAAAACACAAATATAAGGGTGCAACTAACAAGAGCATGTGAGGAAAATTAGACCGATAATGTCACAAGCACTGGTGCAGATTTTTTCCTAAAGCGCACCGAGCCCTCTGGACTAATAAGTGTGAACACACTCTTACACTGGCTGAGTCTGTGGTAGAGCATTTCACCTAGGTCTACCCTTAAACACACGAGTCCTCTCTTACACTGGGTCTACGTAGTGATATCATGCATGATTGCCATTACAGCCAGGTGTTTCTAATACGGGGGTTAATATTGGCTCAGTGAACCTGAAGGTTGGAGGATCAAAAGACTTCACCCATCTTGCCTAATGTGAATGTGGTGTGTGCATGAGTGATTGGTGGTGGCATATTTGCAAGCCTGTATAAGCGCATTACAAGAGTAATGCACTATTATTATTATAATAAACAATTTGTCCATTATGAATCAATTCTTTGTTCTAGCTTTACTAAGTCTAATTAAAGTGTATTATATGTGGTGAATAGAAGTGCTTTGTTTGTTGTGTCTGGTGCAGTTCCCAGACACTCAGAGTGGAGAGTGGTTTGGGTACCTCACTCAGGAGGGCAAGGTGGTTCTGGACTTTAAAGGAGGACCCTTCAAAGGTGAGGAGCACCCCCTGAGCTTACTCTGAACCTCCTAATGCATTTGAACAACGTGAGCTCTCTGTGTGTGTGCTGCAGGATTCTTCCATGTGCCGCGCTGCCTCCTCATGTGCGAGAACATGCTCGACCAGATCCTGGACCGAGACCAGGACCAGATCCCAGACCAGGACCAAGTGAAGAGCCAGACCTAAGACCAGGACTGAGATCAGAACCACACCTAAGACCAGGACTAAGATCAGAACCAGAAATAAGATCAGGACTAAGTGTTCCCAGACAGAGTACTCTGCTCTCTCTTTAATAATGGCCAACATAACATGATATTTTATATAATTAAATAATGCAGCAATCCTTCGCTCACTGAAGATATGATACTCTGTAGTACTGTTTATATTTGGTCTATATTTTTGTGATATGATTCTAGTTCTGTTGCATAGTAAAAACATTTGTCCATCCATCCATTTTCTTCCGCTTTAACTGGGGCCGGGTCGTGGAGGCAGCGGTCTGAGTAGGGTGGCCCAAACTTTTGTGATTAATGTTAATAATTTCAACTGTAATTCTGACTTGACACTGTACACAAATATACAGTTATGTTATAACATTGTGAGTAAGAACTTATGAGTCTAAACATGACAAAAAGAGATTTTTTTACACATATGGACAATTTGTAATAAAAGTACCTTTATATTAGAACAACACCCTTCCCCTCCTCTCCTCTTTTCCCTCCTCTCCTCTCTCTCTGCCACCTCTCTCCCCCTTTACCCTCTTTTGTCCTTCTCCTCCTCTCCTACCCTCTTCTTCTTTCTGTCCTTCTCTCACTGCCTCCTCCTCTCTCCCTCCTCTTGTCTCCTCTGCCTCCTCTCTGCCTTTCTACTCTCCCTCTCTCCCCCTCTCTCTCCTCTTCTCAACTCCTCTCTCCTTCTCCTCCTCTCTCCATCTCTTCTCCTCCTTTCCTCCTCTCTCTCTCCTTTTTTCTCACCCTCCTCTCTCTCTCTCTCTCTCTCTCTGCTTTGTCCTTTAACCCCCACCCTCTCCTCCTCTCCTCTCATCCTCCTCTTTTCTCTCTCTTCCCCCTTTTCTCCTCCTCTCCTCCTCCTCTCCTCTTTCTCTCTTCTTCACCTCTCTCCCTCTCCTCCTCCCCTCCTCTCTTCTTCTCAGGTCACTGAGTCACTCCTATCTCCCAGCTTGTCTACAGATGTGATAGGGAACGCATTTTGTACAAAAGCGCCGCGTGAAATCTAATCTGCGAGTCCTTGTCCCACATCAGCCGAATCAGCCGTGGGATCCACAGGCTTGATCGCAGACTTGGGATCTGTTTCTTTGTGCTCATCTGTTCGAAACACAACATACTGCTTACATGTGTGATAGACTGATAAACACAGTACAGTACAGTAGAAACAACAGTATGTGGCTGTATTTGTATCTAACAGAGTGGATTATTTTAAAGGAGATGTATTGTGCAAAATGGATTTTTCAGACCCTTTAATCATGTTATAATAGTCTCCCGTCTCATTTATCCTCGTGTAGTTTTGATTCATGTGAGAGTGATTCATGTATGTTTGAGTAATCTTTATTTTCCTGTAGACATCATTGCTTTGTACTTCGTTCTACAATTTTATTTTCTTAATCAGTGATACTCGTAAGATTTGGCAGCATCACTTAGCCATTTTGGTACAAATGAAAAAAAATCTGGTGCTTGCTAATTTGGCACTTTGTTGTGATAACGTTTATGGCAAAGTACCGTAAAAAGGCAAGGCAAAATTTTCCAACCCAAAAGTTAGTTGACGTTTTTCTTTTATTGTTGTTTTAGATCAATATTGGGAAATCTAACATAATGATCCACGGGTGTCACAGATTGTAACTATATAACAGACACAAGCACAATATGTCTGCTTTAAATTCAAAGTACTTGTAAGTAGTTCTTGTTTCTCTAGATTTTGACTTGTAGTGAAGTCTACTGCTTACCAGACTATCCCGCAGACAACCATTTTACTTTTCCTTATATTTAACCCCCTGTGTGTGTGTGTGTCTGTGTCTGTGTGTATGTACGTGCATGTGTGTGTGTATATGTATATATACCAAGGAGACACACTGACCCCACTGCTGTTCTGCAACCTTCTCAACCAAATCATCAACAACACTGGCTGTGGATACCGACTCAGGAATGGGGCTGCCATCAGTCACCTCCTCTACATGGATGATATCAAGCTGTACCCTAAGAATGAGTGAGACATCGGCTCACTGATCCACACCACCAGGATCTGCAGCACAGAGAAAGGAATGTCATTCGGGCTTGAGAAGTGTAGCCGGATGGTGACAAAGAGAGGGAAGGTAGTCCACACAGAAGGGGTCTCGCTCCCAGAAGGAACAATAGCAGACATTGAGGACAGTTACAAGTACCTTTGTATCCCACAAGCAAATGGCAACCTTGAAGAGAAAACAAGGAAAGCAGCCACAGCCAAATACCTCCGTCGAGTAAGGCAAGTCCTAAGAAGTTAGCTCAATGGCAAGAACAAGACCCAGGCAATAAACAGTTATACCTCCAAAGGTAGTGGAGCATGACCAAGCCAAGATTCTGTGGGACTTCCAGATCCAGACAGAATGGTGATGGAACCAACTGGACATTGTGGCGGTGGACAAACAACAGAGCAAAGCCTTTGTGGTGGACATTGCATTAAGTGATGGGAACATCAGGAAAAAAGAACATGAGAAACTAGAGAAATACCAGGGGCTCAAAGAAGAGCTGGAAGGTGAAGGCATCAGTGGCGCCCGTGGTCATTGGAGCACTCGGGACAGTAACCCCCAAACTGGAGGAATGGCTACAGCAGATCCCAGGAAAAACAACATACATCTCAGTCCAGAAAAGTGCAGTACTAGGAACAGCAAAGATACTGCGCAGAACCCTAAAGCTCCCAGGCCTCTGGTAGAGGACCCGAGCATGGAAATGGAATGGAATGAGACCACCCGCGGAGGGTGAGGATGAGATTTTCCCTATGTATATAGAGATAGACCAGGAAATACTCAGATGCATATACTATAAGTGAAGTTAAATTTGCCCAGTTCCTCATGTCTGATGTGATGTTGGTGTTTATGAGAGGACACTATCAGAATCTGCTGTGAGGGAGGACCTGATACAGACAAGATAGTTAGCGTAGCATCCACACTCTTCGTTCTGAGGAAGTGTACAGGAAATATGGCTTTATATTGCATTGCTTGTTCCATGAGAGTTTTAAACTATCTCTATGGAGACAAGCAGGTGACACCAGGTCAAGTTACAGGTCAGATCTGTGGAGGGGTGACCCCACAGTAAGAGTGCGGAGATTTTTTTAGGCACTTTTTCAGTAATAAACCCGTAAAGGACTATAGTTTAATGTGTGGAGCATTTCAAGGAAAGCACTTACATCTCCATATAGACAACTACTCTTCCCACTGGAAAAGTTACATAGTGTACCTTTAATATGAATGCTTTAGTTTTATGTAGCTCAAAGTCGCTTTACAATTTCATAGATTATTCATTTACTTCACACTTGGTGATAGTAAGCTACTATTGTAGAACTGACGGAAGCGAGACCAAAACTCACACACACCACAATCACACTAGGCAATGTGGGCAGTGTCTTGCCTAAGGACACAACAACAGTATACACAAGAGTCATTGCTTCTCCACTGTAACACCTGGTAGCGGTCTCCCATCTAAGAACTAACCAGGCCTAAACCTGCATAGCTTCTGAGATCAGATCAGATCAGGCTTTGCCAACCAGTTATGGCCACAGTTATTCTATTTCAGATAATATAAAGTAGAGCATATTTGACCCTGCCCAGTACCCATGCATGAGAGGCCAGCTCTGCTCGCCCCTTGTCCTGCCCAGTCCCCTGGGCTCTCTGAGGGGGCATGTGCATATGTGTTCGGCCTGTACACGTGGGGAGTGCATGCCCGGTGCCTGGTCCAGCAGGTGGAGATAGACTGATAGAGCAGAGAGGCCTTGAGCACTGCCCACACACACCACACACACTACAGCAGAGTGTACAAGCGGCCAACCAGAGACAACCCAACAAAACAAGGTATCTACATATGAAGAGTGAGAATTCTGCACAGATCTATACAATCTATAGCTTGTATACAGTATAATTTATTATGTACTCATAGTAGGACTGAGAACAAACTGGGCCTGACACATGGGCACAGAAACTGAGACAGCAGGGCACTAAACCAAATATGAGTCCAATATAAGCAGGAACCCATATGTCCATATGGGATCCTCACTGATATGAAAAATCTCCCATCAGGTGGTATCTAGATTAATACTGATATTATAACCAGGTGCTTCAATGGAGATAGAGAGGTGGCATTGGTAACTATGCAATGTGACAAAGTAGCTGTTCCACAGCTCGAGTGTAAACACAAAAGGCCTAAGGAAAGTTACAGTGTGAGTGACGTCACAGCCAGCCGTGTCTTACTAATGGGGCCACAGTGGCTCAGTGACTCATCCACCAACCCAAAGGTTGGAGGTTTGATTCCTGCCTTCATCATGTTCTGTCATTGTGTGAGAATAAGTGTTATTGGTGGTGGGAGGGGTCCATGGTGCAGATTGGCAGCCTCATTTCTGTCAGTCTGTTCCAGGGCAGCTGTGGCTACAATAGTAGCTTACCACCACTAAGTGCGGATTGAATGACAAGTCGGTAAAGCAGATTACACTGGTATGCAGCTATTCTACTGAGCACAATTTAAAGCAGCACTGTGTAAGATTCCTGGTGGTGGGCACGCCACATGCAGGTTTCCATGGTGGTAGAGAGCTAATACTTAACTGGAACATTCTGAATGGAGATAAATTAATTTTCTGCCGTTCTTTAAAATGTTTCAAGCAAGACCATCTCCAGGGAGACATGCAGGTTGTATCGTTCACAAGAAAAGTTACAAGTCAGGTCTATGGAGAAACAAGAAAACATAAAACAACGACAAATTTGCAATTGAATTGTTATATTTATGTCAGCAATACACAGGAAAGTCTCACCTGGACCAAGCCTTGGCCTTTAACACTTGCATGCATTTACAGTGAAAGTGCACAATAAGCACAGTTCATCCAGACAGCTACAATGTGCTCCAGCTGCGGCCCTGAGCATCAAAGGTGTGTGTGTGTGTGTGTGTGTACGTGTGTGTATATGTGTGTGTATGGGAGGGGACTCGAGGGCGGTGCATGGGAAGAGCAGGGAGTGAGCATACTATCGAGCTGTGACGCAGGTTGCCTTCTTTGCCTTATCTCTGCTCTGAGCCCTGATACTTTGTTGTGAGGTACAGGCCTTTTGGTGTGTCAGAGGGTCTTTAAAGATGCTGTACCTGATTTTTCTGTCTTAAAAGCGTAAAAAAACCCAGCACTAGTTCATTTTAAATGGTTTGCAGTGGCCCAAAGTTATTCCTCACTTCCATATGCATTCTGAACATCCTAATTATTCACCGCAATGTGTTTATAGGCAATTTCACAACTTTCAGAGACCAGAGCTGAGTTTTGTTGTCATGGTAAAGCTAACAACGACTGGCATGCAAATGTGCACTTCCTGATCATCATTACCTTTTCGAGTGGAGGGTGTGCCACCTGTTTGTATATTATTGTTTTGCTTGGAATCTTCAACAGTATGGCCTTAAACATAGAAACAAGAAACTCAGAAAGACCGTGAAAGACATGCATTCTGACTATGAGAGAGGACATCACTCCACAGATCTCACCTATGGACACCTGGTTGTCTCCAAGGTGATATTCAGATATGTTTAATGTCATATGCTGGAACATATCAGACAAAGAATAACATCTTCATGGAGATAAGAAGGTGGCGGATATTACATAGTGCACCTTTAATAGGGTGGTCAAAAATATCAAAAAACAGATACTAATCGATATGAAAACTAGTATTGAAACTAGATACTCATATGAGCAAGTATCGATACTTCACAGGAAAGAAATTAACCTTTACTGAATAGCTTTAGAATGATCTTGAGCTATATTAGAACAAGTATAAAACCACATAGACTAGTATACACCCATGGACCACTATGGAACCTACTTGGACGGCTGAGGGATTACACAGATATAAAGCCACATGGTAATATAAAAAACTAATGATTTCATATCGTTATCGGTATTGAGTATTGAGTTTATTATGTATCAAAATAGTTTGAAATTTTACATCTTGATAACACTAAAGTCAAGTGGAAAGCAGGTCAGTTCAGTATCTTCTGTCAATATAAATAACCAAATATGAATAGTTTTTACGGTTACTGGAAATAAAATGGACCTATATTGTGCTGTATTTTATATGTTATGTCATTTCTTTGTATTGTGTTTTGTTTAATTCACACATGTTTAACACACAAATCTTGCATATTTAGGTTAGGTAGTTCTTCTCTCAAACTGCAAACACCCTGTTCCGCCTTGTGATGTTATGAAGTAGTAATACAGTAAATGCTTCACTGTGTTTTTAAACTCTATACACCCTCACTAAAATAATTTGGAGAATTTCAGCCCTGGACTTGCCAAACCGAAGTTATAGCTATTGTTTTAGCCTCAATGAAACGGCTTCACTTCTCGTTGCACCAGCAGATATTAGAGACTTTCTATTGATGATCTATACAAAACATCTGTACAAAAGGTAAAAAGAAAATATTAAAAAATAAAAGCAACAACTTAAGGTTATTCTAGAGTACTGAAGAGTAAAGCAATTCAACTGAGGCTAAAAATAGCTGTTAATCATAAAAGTACCACTAAATGACATGGAAGTGGAACAGAGCATTTTGAACTTTGGGCATGCAGATAGCCTAATAATGCAGGATTACTCATATGTGAATAAACAAAACAACTTCTGATGTGTGTTTGAGGCGGTAACATTATAACATGGCTAAAAGCTCACATGAGTTATTTTTACGTAATATAGAAACTTTAAGAAAAACACTGATGAGGATGCTGTTATTTGGTTGGTGCACTGGGACACAGTTCAAGGACCAATGAGATTTAACCTTCACATTTGACTCGCTTTTATTTTACAACACACTTAAAATGCACCTTGAAAATGAAATAATGAAATAAATAATTTGCATTGAAATAACATTTAACTTATATATATATAAAAGTGTATGGCATGAAAACAACATGGATTTACATTTGTTCCACACACACATCAGCACACATGCAAGCACAGGGTCATGGACATCCAGCATCTCTCTGCACTGTTCACAACAGGTCACCATTTAGATCTTCACATATGTACCCCATGAGCAGGAGCAGGGAGGGCAGGGGGTCAGGAGGCCGGGCTAGAGTCCCAGTCTGAAGCAGTTCTAAGCAGAGAGCTGTGACACTGACATCTGGTGTGCGTCGTGATCCAACAGGTTCAACTGTTTTCACACGACTTTCATTCAGAAACAGAATACAAAATGTGCTCCTAAAGGCCACAAGTTTACCAGTGCAGAGATCCCAGTGCCATCCTCCCTGGGGTTGTGAGTCTCTGTTCAGCAGTAGCTCCACCAAAGCCTAGTTCCTTAGTCTTTACACAAAGCACATACTCTCAGTGTTCCGTGCAACAAATCCTTTTGTAGTCCCTCGAGGTGCAGGGGCCAGTGTGGACCTCTCAGTGGTGTCATGAGGTTGCGGGGCTCCTGGGAGCCGCAGATGGATAGCCCGTGGAGCCCCTCATTCTAGTCCTAATGCAAGGAGCTGTCAGGGGTCTGTGCTCTGAGGGCTTTGAGCTCTTTCTGTAGGTGTCTCTGTGCGGGTTCCCAGGGGCCCCCAGCCTCTCCACCAGCTTTTTTTGGAACAGGGCCTGGAACTGCTGCTCCTGAAACACAGAGAAGGCTCGTCTGACACCAGCGGGACAGAAGCAAGAGGAAACCTTCCCAAAACATGCCAAAACCTGCCCCAAAACCTGCCCCAAAACATGACTAAATGCGGACTACACAGGACTAAAATCGGATCACACAAGACTAAAATCGGATTACACGGGATTAAGCATTCATACTCCGATGGAGTAACAACATTCTAGTGTAGCCATCACTATGCTGCCTGCGGTTGTCAGTTTTCTTTTAAGGGCACACATATAAACTACCCCCACATGGAAAAGGTCAACAAGACCCCCATTCAGACATAATGACTGAGGCCTATGTGGCCCCTGGCTCTTACTGCTGTGGGTCCCTGTGTGCTGCTACTGGTGGCGGTGGTGGTGGAGGGGTCCTTGGCTTTGGCGCAGTACTTCTCTAAGTGATGTAGGTCACAGCCGGGGCCCAGGCAGCACTGGTCTACTATGCCTCTGCCCCGGGGCCGTGGGCCGTACCCAGACCAGCCACGCTTCCCTGCACATAAGAGGGTCACAAGGTTAGGCCATCAAATTAGCTTACTCTGGCACAGTCACAATGTTTAATGTTGATTAAAGGGCCTAAATTACACACATTTCTGATTTACACGCCAAGATTATAACCTTTTTTTTTCTTTTTTTTTTTTTGGATAAATCTCAATCTGGTATTATCCTATAAAGTTAAAATCTAAATGTGTGAAGAGATTTTTTAAAGGACCGAAATTTGTTATTTTCTGATTTATGTTACAATGTTGTTTCCTCATCAAAAACATACCTGGAGTTGTGTTTTTTTTTTCATTCAAACATGTTTAACAAACAAACCCTTTAGGCTGAGTTCTTCTCTCAAACAGAAAACACTCTGTTCCACCTTGTGATGTCATGTGGTAATACAGGAAGTGCTCCATTGTCCATTTAAAATTCCATACACCTTCACTAAAATCATTTGGATAATTTCAGCCCTGGAATTGCCCATCTCTACTGAACTAAAGGTAAAGGGTAACTTAATTTGAAAATTAATGCTTCATGACATCACAAGGTGGAACAGAGCATTTTGAGCTTTGGAGATGTAGACAGACCAACAATAAAGGATTACTCAAACGTGTGAATAAAACAAAACACAACTCCAGGTATGTTTTTGAGGAGGAAACATTATAACATGGCTTAAAGCTCACAATTAAAATGCAATGTTCCTTAAAAAAAATAATCTGACCATAGAGAGAGAGAGTCTAATCTGAGCACAGAGAGAGTGGCCCTATGACATAGTGCAGGGACAGACATTTTTTTTATTTGTGTAGATTTTATAAAGTATCTCACTATCTACTACTGTCTACTATCTGCCAGGTCCAGTTTGGTTTCTCTGCTGGTGGACAATGTAACCTTTGTGGTGGGGCCAATTTACAAGTTTTTCATTGCTAAAATGCCTTGAAAAATATTCTAATTTGAGCTGGCTCGCCTCGCCATAGGTCTGACCTGTAACCTGGTGGGTTCCTTGCTTGTCTCTATGAGGATAGATGCATTTGAGACCATACTATGGAACATTCTAGGCCAGTGTTTCTCAAACTGTGATACATGTACTGCTGATGGAACTTTGTTTGTGGGTTTGCTTTAGAGTTAATTGTATCCACTTTTTTGTCTGCCTTTGGATATATTATATTGTGTTTAGAAGTGCAGTGGAAATGATGCAGTCCATTTTTAGACCTGGTTTAGACTTGGTACTCGGAAAGCCAAATCTTTTCTTTGGTGGCACTTTGAGTGAAAGGTTTGAGACCTCCTCTTCTAGGCAAAGCAACATCTCCACGGAGACAAGCAGGTGGTAGACCCTGCTGCCAGAAAGTTACATATTATTGATTTATGTTGAAAGTCAGATAATACAGATTTGATGAAGAGTTAAATGTCGGTTCAAATGGTACACTATCCCAGTGCAGATTAACTTGTGAATAGTCATTGTTCCTCTGTGTGCAGTTTGGGCAGATAAAGCTTGTTTTCACTCTATCTGAGCGAGGCTGCCCCAACCCTGGAGGTGATAGCAGCTCTACGGCCTTGGCCTGTCACAGAGAGGAAACCAGGGGAAGGGCCGGGTTCTCTACTTTGCACCGCACCGGAACGCAGAGGGTCAGAGGAGCGGAGCAGAGGAGGCAGAGGAGAAGCTCAGATGTAGCAGAGGGTCAGATGGAACAGAGGTAGCAGAGGAGAGGCACAGATGGAGCAGAGAATACAGAGGAGAGGATGAGATGGAACAGCAGATGGAGAAGAGAGGGCCAGCTGGATCAGAGTTGAGGGTCAGAGGAGCAGAGGAGTGGAGGATGCAGAAGAGAGGGTTAGATGGAGCAGAGGATGCAGAGGAGAGGGTCAGATGGAGCAGAGGATGCAGAAGAGAGGGTCAGATGGAGCAGAGGATGGAGAAAAGGGTGAGAGGATGCAGAGGGGAGGGTCAGAGGAGCAGAGGATACAGAGGAGAGGTTCAGATGGAGCAGAGGAGCAGAGGAGAGGGTCAGATGGAGCAGAGGAGAAACCCCCCAACCCAATTTTGAAATAAGTAAAATATAGAACGCTTGTTGGTTCAGATTCATGATTTATTTTGACTAATGAAGAAACTAAATACAGTCACCTAAAGGCAACAAAACTAATCAAGAGGGCATTCTGAATCCTTGTCAACCATTACTGTAATAATCCACTACTTAATATATACCTGGAATTGTGTGTTTCATTCACACATATTTGACTAATGCTGCATTACTAGCCTGTCTATATCCCCAAAGCTCAAAATGCTCTGTTGCACCTTGTGATGTCATGTAATGGTCAACATCTACATTTTACCTTTAGTTCAGTAGCGATTGGCAATTCCAGGGCTGAAATCATCCAAATGATTCTAGTGAAGGTGTATGGAGTTTAAAAACACAGTGGAGCGCTTCCTGTATTACCATATGACATCACAAGGTAGAACAGAGTGTTTTCTGTTTTGGGGAAGAACTCGGCCTAAATATGCAGGGTTTGTGTGAATGAAACAAAACCCAATTCATATTCACAAGTATGTTTGTGATGAAGAAACATCATAACATAAGAAAATAAAATAATAATAATAATAATAATAATAATAATAAAAATAGATAATATGGGAATAATAATAATAAAAATAATAATAATAATAATAATAATAATAATAAAAATAGCATAATATGGGCCCTTTAAGTATTGACTTTGAGCAGGCAGGTTAATGCGCCCTGGCTGAGAGTGTGTGATATCTGCTGTTGTTTCTGTGGCTGTGGCCCTGAGCTGATGTACTCCTCATGTAAACACAGGCTACAGTAACCCGATAGAGCCAATATCGCTCAGTCCCATTCCTAACCCACCCTTATGTAACCACGCAGGGGCTGAAACACTTGCCTAAGTAGATGCCGCGGTCCCCACACACGAAGATCAGGTCCCCTAGGAGCTCGGAGCCACAGCGCAGGCGGGCTCCATCGGCACACAGGGGCCCCAGGCTGACAGAGCAGTGCAGCACGCAGAGCCACACACAGAGGTCCTGAGAGGGAGAGGGGACGCTCTTTTAGAAACACACACACTCAAAATGTTGTTCCCAGTCCAGTTTAGGGTTTTCAAAAACATTGGAAATCAGATACTCAATATTAAAACTAGTATCAAAACTAGATACTCTTTTGAGCAAGTATCGATACTACAGAAAAATAAACATTAACAAGCAGAGGTGGGTAGTACATTTACCTTACATTTACCTGAGTAACTTTTGAAATAAATTTACTCAAGTACGAGTAAAGAGTCTACAAGTGACAAAAGCTGAAATGATTTGAGTATTTGTGTTTCTTGCACCGCTCCTTCAGATATGATTTAATTTGTCTCATTTTTGTATCTATCCCTTAAATAATGCACAACATCTGTTATTTTCAATGTTTGTGCTTCCAATTACATTCACTTCAAATTATGAATCAGATGTTATGTCCTGACAGTTACTCTTCAGGTTACTCTTACTTGAGTAGTTCTTTCCCCAGAGACGTTTTACTCTTATGGGAGTAATTTCTTGGACCGTTACTTTGTACTTCTACTTGAGTAATATTATTTACAAGTAACATTACTCTTGAGTACAATTTTTGGCTATTCTACCCACCTCTGTTAACAGGACAAAATTGGATCTTTCCTGAACAGTTTCCTGAGCTTTATCATAACTATAAAGATCTCATGGTAAACATAGTATTTTATGTATGAAATTTACATTCTATTACTAAAATGGTGTATTTCTTATCTTCATTGTGGTATTATAATCGGGAACGATTATTGGATCAATCTAATGAGGTGGCTGTGTTTACTATGGGAGATTTGGGATTTAATCAGTACATATACATTACCTTTCATAAAGAAGTACACATCAAAAACGATAATAAAATGTATTAGTATTCTACTCAAAATACTCTGATCTCTGAAGAACATTCGGAATAAACCTACGTATACTTAAAAATTACCTTACATCATTATTACATAAATTGGCTTTATAAACAGAGGTGGGTAGTACTCAGTTACATTTACTAGTAACTAGGTTAAGTAACTTTTTAAAGAAATTGTACTTTTCAGAGTCCTTTTCTAGCAGCACACTTTAACTCCTACTTGAGTAATATTTTTATTGAAGTAACAGTACTCTTACTTGTAAAAGCTTTATGATGACAATATGAAATGATATGAAGATTTCTGTTTCTTGCACCGTTGCCTCAGATATGATTTGTCTCATTTTGTGTCTGTTTTGTGTAAGATTTTGTGCATTATTTAATGTTTTGTCCTTCAAATTAAATGACTCTTACTTGAGTAGAAGTTTTTCCAAATACTTTTTTTCTCTTTCCCAAGTAATTTCTTTGACCACTGCTTTGTACTTCTTAAGTAATATTTTGTAATACTATTTTGAAGTAACATTACTCTTACTTGAGTACAAATTTTGGCTACTACACTCACATTTGTTAATAGTGTTTTATTACCGAACTATACTAGTACTAGTATAAGCTGTTGCATACATGACATTTAAGTTCAATAAGGATAGTAAACATGAAAATACAGCAACAGGGAAAGGAGAAGAAAAAAACACATTTTTTTCATCTGGATGAAAAAAGTTAGTTTGGAGGGCCAGGTCCAGACCAGACCAGGGTCTTACCTGAGTGTGCGCTGAGGGTGAGCGGCGTGCCATCACCATCCTGTGTGATTGCCCGGCTGTGAACAAGGTGCCACTTATACAGGCTGACAGCACCCAAGGGTGGGGGAAGGAGGGGGTGTGTGTACTCTCGCTATCTCTCTGTATCCTCCTGAAGTACACACACTGACATTTGTGTTTGGGATAGAGCGCTCACTGATAACAGAAAAACACCCACCGCAAGCACTGGCACAGCGCTGCCTAGTGGTACACCAGCTTGTACCTTGTTCTTGTACTCATCACAACAACTGAAATATAAAGATTGCACATTTGCCTCACATGATCTCTACATCGAAACAACTTTACATCAGGGTTAGTACAAAATGCACAGTTACAGCCTACTGTTTAAGCTGTAACTCAATGGCCTGATTTAGTCAACTATAATGTTCACATAAGGGTTGTCAAAATTTCGAAAATCAGATGCTAATCGATACTACAACTAGTATAGAAACTAGATTCTCATTTGAGCAGGTATCGATACTAAAAGCCACAGTCACAGGACAGAAATTAACTTTTAACTTTGTATCACAACAAGTATAAAACTACATAGACTAGTATACGCTCATGGACCACTAAGGAACCTACACAGATATAAGGCCACATGGTAATATAAAAGAAAGTACTATTATTTAATGTTGAAAATCACATTCCATTGCCTAAAAAAAATGTTTAAAAAGTGTTTTTTACCATTATTGTGGTATCGGAATCAGTACTGAATATCGAGTTTATTCCTTAGTCTCAAAGTCGAGTCTGAAATTTTACTATCGTGACAACACTATTGAAGTTATCCAAAATAAAGAGGTTTATTGTGAAAAAGGACCCAGTATTTTGTGTGCTTTACAATATTATATTGCCTATTTTCTATAAAGTCTGAAATGTACTTATTTGTGCAAATAAAGCTTTTGTCAAATGTAGACTTTCTTTCCATGAGTAGATGAGCAAAGCAGAGAGAAAGTTAAAGCCACATTTTTGGAACGTTTGAAACACAAAGTCTCTATGGAGCTTACCTCCAGGAAAAGTTACATGTAAAGTCTATGGAGAGGCAAGCAGTTTCACAGCAATTTTTTTTCTTTTTTTAAAAACATAAACTAAAGATCAGAGTTAGGAGCGACATTGTATTCAAAATAATTGGCAAGATTTTTTTATTCAGTTAGGTTATACAGGGAAGTATAAATAATCTGGGCTCAACAGTCTTCCAACTTCCAAGTCTGTGCTTCTGGAGGTTCTGGAGGTTCATTTCCCATTCATTTTTCCCACACTTTTCAAAAAATTCAAATATTAAGAGGTCAAAAGCATCGCTGACCAGCTATGTGCCAATACCCATAATGAGGTCTAAAATTATAGGTCTAGTGGTCATTAGTTACCACAGAGCGTAAAATGAATGGAAAATTTACTTCTGGA